>VDFB02282707.1:0-29174 GCA_007258455.2 Sequoia sempervirens | reverse complement strand
ACATGTACTAAAATCCATTATTCCTCACTTTATTGACAACTCATGGAAAAAATGGTAGGCTAAACTAGGTTTCATTTAAATTTTTAGCTTTGGTTTAGTTTTTGGAATTGACATGTACCTTCATATTAGTTGAAATAGCATATTTTTTTTGTATACTTCTATCTCTTAGTGTGTAGACATGGTAATTTCTAGAGAATAACTTTCATTTTAAACAATCCTAAGATGACAACATGCAACATAGGACACCAACATAGAAAATATTAATGAAAATTTAAGTGCAAATTAGTATTCAAGATAGTGGGGTGATCCCACAATAGTGGTTTACAATTTTTGGCCAAACTGGACACTTAAATTATTTTTTTAAACTAAATGTTCACATTCAGGCACCTATAGCGGCTAAATCGTGAAGAATTTGAAGATCATGAAAGTTAGAGTCTCATCACATTTTATCTGTAGATTCTAAAAATATTTTTTTCAAAATATTTGGAATTAGATTGCACTTCTTTTTCCATCTCCCACGAAAACTGGTTTTTTTCAAAAATAGCATTTTTAAAAAGTGATGCACACCATATAACGTATAACTTTTTTTCCATGAAGGATAAAATTCTAACTCTTTCAAATTTAGATTCATAACTATGATATCTAGTGCTTACACTTGGTTAGACAATTTTTTATTGAATATTTTTTCTTTAATCAAGTTTCAAAGTCAAACCAATTACAATTCATACATAGCACGATCGTATAACACATAACTTTTTTTGTATATATCAAAATTAAATTTATTTATTTTTATTGGATCAAGGACTTCAATATCTGATGTACTCATATTTTTCAATTTTTTTTTTGATAATCTGCTATTTTTCCACATGTGCAAAACAGAGACCTTCATTTTCGATGAAAAACCTATGTTTAATAAAACTAAAAAAACAAATACATAATAAAACCAAAACATATTAAAATTATATTCATTGGATAGCTCATTATGAGGACTACCTGATTCAAGTTGGGTTTGTGAACATTCCTCCATTTTCATCCTCAACCAACATCTAAAGTGCCAAAATTCAGGGTTTTTTTGTGTCTTAGGGAGGGGATGAGGAATAAAGGGGGTTTCAATGAACCCTTAGGGGTTTGAGCGAACCCCTAGGGGTTCGTTCAAACTAGGGTTCATTCGAACCCCCCTTCTATAAGGGGTTTTGATGGTTTTTTTTTGTGGGAAAATATTAGGAGGGTTCGCCCGAACCTAGGTTCTAGCGAACCCCTAATGGGTTTGATTGAACCAATAGGTTCTAGCGAACCCAGGTAATGGGTTCGATCGAACCAATAGGTTCGTATGAACCCCTAAAATCAATTTTTTTTCCATGCATTCATTTTTTGTGAGTTTTCCTTCCTCACTTCAATTGTAAACCACTATTGTGGCTTCACCGAGTGAGTTGTTGGATGTATTTCATAGGTTCAAGCTGTCCTCTCCTAATTTATGTATTGTAGTTAATCTTTTCTTATTTTGTCTCTCTCTCTCTCTATATATAATTATTTTAATAATTTTCATTCTCAACTCTTGATAGTTTTCTTAATAAAATGTGTTTTAATTAAGTAAATTAAACATTTGATAAGGTTGAAGTCTCAACTTTTAGAATAATTTAAGGTGAATTACTTAGCGACTACTAGATATATTTTGGGTGTGGATATCAAAAGAGATAGAGAAAACAAAATGTTTTGGTTAGGTCAGAGCAATTATATGAATTCAATGTTGGAGAGGTTCAACATGACAATTTGCAAACCATTATGTTTTCCTATCTTAGCTGGAACTAGATTATTTATATAGAAGTGTCTAACATCACCTAATGAGATGGAGGGCATGGCTTGAGAATCTTATGTTAGTGTCGATGGGAGCTTGAAGTATGTTATGCTCTATACTAGATTATACATTGGCCAAGAAGTGGGATTCTTAAGTCACTTTATGGTTAATCTTGAAGGAGATCATTACAATACAATTAATAGGGTCTCTAGATATTTGTAGGGTAAATCTAAGTACTCTCTTCATTATCATGGTGATTCTACACAGTAATAAAACTCAACATATATTTGTGGATTTATATTAGGCAAGAGATGTCAGTAGCAAAAGATCCACTAAAGGATATGATGACAAGGAAAATATTGAAGGTAAAAAATATAGAAGATAAAGAAATGCATAGCACAATACCTTCACCTAGGATATTTTCATCACTCTGTAAAATAAGCAGAAATAGAGTGCACCCTTATTCCATTTGATTTTATTTTTGATATTGATATGTGGATTTCTTAATGCTCTAGCAGAAACCTTAATATGATTTCAAAATGAGAGCTCAAAATGATAGCATGTGGGTATTAGCTTCAAAGTTCATTCATTAGGATTTGATGAAGGACGACAACCTCTAGATATAGAGTCTTGAAGAGGAAAAATCAATGGCTATGAATGATTGATGATGGATGGCTAAGATTGAAGGAGGATTAGGGTTTGGATCAAAGATGTAGTCATGTGACAAGTGACACATGAGGGATTGGATTTAGGTTTAGGATTGAGATAAGGACAAAAATCTCTATGGGAATGGCTACCTAGATTAAGAGGTTTAGATGAGATACATGGATAAGATGAAAAGTTAGTTTGAATTTTTAGTAGGTATCTATGTTCTATGAATAAAAATAAATCAAGGAAGGATCAAATGATTCAAATGCAAATAGGAAACAACCAACACTGATCCGGCTTTTAAAATTGAATCATTAAAAAGTGGCATATATGTTTTTGAATTTTGAAATGATGTAAACTAATAAAATGTATATTTTTTAGTATATTTTATGTTTGTATTTTTTGAAAAGATTTAAAAAATATTTCAAAATAGTTTTTTATAATTTAACACTATAATTTAGTAGCCAATAAAATGTTGAAGAATGAAGGTACATGAGACGTCAATCTGTATATAGTAATTTTTTTCCTTCAAATTTTTTGTGTATATTTATAACTTGAGACTTTAGTGCATGGATACATTTTTTTTTCAAATTTGATAATATATTATTTTAAATAAGTATTAAAATGTGCATGTATTAAAACACAACTATTCCCATTTGACATCGACTTTCATATTAAATATTTATTTAAAATAGAAAAAAATTATACCATCTTGATATAGATTCTTTTATCTAGTGCATCATTATTTTTTCCAAATTTTTAATAGGTTTTAGTATTTTTTATTGACATGGTAATCAACCTAATGTTGTTTGTTGATAACCTAATTTTAGTAAAATTAAAAAATATAATATAAATAATGATTAAACTATTAATTTTTTATTTTTTTTAAAAACTACACTTATGGATCTACAAAGTCGCATTTTAAGCTTTTAAAAAATATAATATTTATATGAGTAGGAAACATCAATTTTTAAAATATATTTCTTTTATTTTTTGCAAATGGCTCCTCAAAACGGTGCTATACATATGCATTTAAATAACAATTTTATTTGGAAAAGTTGTGGAAATATCTAACTTGAATAAATCTTACTAGTTCATATGTTTGACCAAAATTGATTTTCAATTAGAAATACTAAAATTCACTTGTGTTGATAAGTTGGTCAAAAGTGTGACACAACTTTGTACTTTTACTATTTAGTCTTTGGAGAAACTCCATGGTTGAGGGCACTTGAGTTGAAGTGGTATTGGGAAGGATGATCTTCTAATAAGTTCTAAATATCTACCCTTGTGATAATCCTAGATGTTTTAGTTCTAAGTAGAAGAAGACCCATATGTTTGAATAAGAAATGGGTTCTCGTAAATCAATACTCATGAAATATGGGAACTAGTAAAGGTTGATTAAAAATTATGTAGTTGAATCTTGATAAAAAAAAACATATAAGTTCTAAATACACCACCTAAATATAAATGAAAAAGTTAGGCAACTCTATGATGGATGGTTCATAAGCTAAATGGATTTGACTATGGGAGAATCTCTATGCTTAATAATGCTTGAGTTGGAGAATTATTGAAATAGGTGGCCTCCTAAGAAATCTTGATGATTTAGACTTGTGAGCATCTCATGAATGCAACTATTTTTAGGTGGACCATTTTGTACTTATGATAAAAATTTCTTGGGAATAAATACTCATTAAATATGGGTCAATAAAAGTGGCTTGAAACTAAATATTCGAATCCTAATGAAAGCCACAATAGTGCGTTACAATTTTTCGCAAAAAGAAAAATTAGAAATTCTTGGATCAAAAAAATTAAAATGGCTTACTCCTTCTAATGAAGGGGGTTCGAATGGACCCCCCCTCCTTCCCCCTTCTAATGAACTAGGCCCTTCAAATGAGCGCTCACCCCCCCGCCCCCCTTCTCCCCGCCTCCCATCCCACCTTCAAATTAAATGACTCCCCACTTGTGCCATATAGGGGGTGTCTATTTGAACCCCCTTCTAATGAAGGGGATTTGAATGAACACTCTTTTTTTACTTTTCTCCTTTAATTGCAAAATTAATGCATTTTTTGAATTTTGAAGCTCGATTTGGAGGTGCAAATGGATTCAAATAGATGAACCAAGTTGGAGAACCTTAGTCCTCAAAACGATCTTCTCAACAAATATAAATTTGATATATTTTTCTTTTATTTTTTAGTTTTACTAAACATAGGTTTTTCACCAAACATCAAGTTCAATGAAAAACCATTGTGGAAAAATAGTAAATTAATGGATTTTTTTTTTGAAAAATATGTACGTACTAGGTATTTATTTCCTCGTTCAAACCAAAAAAGAAGAAAATTGAATTTCAATACATACAAAAAATGCTATGTGATTGAAAGCACACCTATGTCTAAATTGTCATTGGTTTGACTCCAAAAATTTTATTAAAAGAAAAATATTCAACAAAACATTATGAAACAAAATGGAAGCACTAGATATCAGTGTTACCAACTTGAATTCAAAAAAGCATAATTTTATGCTTTGTAGAAAAAAAGTTATGTGATTGAAAGTACACATTACTTTTTAAAAATGTTGTTTACAATTAAAAACTAGTTATCAAAGGAGATGCAAAAAAATTACAATTTAATTTCAAATTTTTAAAAAATACATTTAAAATCTATAGACGAAATCTCAAAAATCACTAGTTTGGATCATCTTCAAATTCCTAACATTTTACCTACTATAGGTGTCAGAAAGTGAAGACTTTGCTCAAAATGTTGCTTTCAATGTCAAGTTTGGCCAAAAAGTGTAACCCATTATTATGGGATGAATATGGTTCACTTTAATAATTTAGTTGTCCCTAATATAATGTTTGGTTTTGAAAAATGATGTATTTTGTAAAGAACTTTGAAAATAAATTGATCATAGCTCGATTCTAGACAACTATAATTACTCTTAATTTAAAATTTCAATATTTATTTTATACATCTATTATGTTTGTGTAGATCTATAAATAATAAAATTGATATAAGTTGATTACATACTTACAAAAATGAACTTACATATCCAATGTCAAATTTTAAAATTTTGTTAGGCTAATAGTAACACTTAGCCATTATGAGTTGACATGAAGTGTGAAACATTCAAAATACAATCTAGAGTGTTTTATTGAAGGTAAAACCCCAATTTATTAAAAAATTAGTAAACATACAATGCACGTCGAGAGTGTTTAGAAATAAACCTTCACTAGTCATTACATCACGATAAGAACACTAATATATGCATTACATCATAAGCATATTTAATGATTCATTATTATCAAGTTGATAATTTATCAAACTTTGTTAAATTTATATCATAGGAGACTGAAAAAAGAGAAATATTATTGGTCTAGGAAATTCCTTTATCCTTATTTCCATGTTTATAAAAAAATTGATCCTTGAGCATGATCTAGACCAAAAACTTGGAGGTTTCAATCTATGGAAAAGATTGGATCCATGTAATGCATTGTTGATTCTATAGATTATGCAATTAAATGAAATGATTAGATATATTTTTTATTGATTCATACCATTTCATTTACCTAAAAGAGTTTTTTTATACTACTATAGCATCGGAAATAGATTAATTTTTTAATTGTAATTGAAGTAATTAAGATAATATAAACACTTCCTTTTTAGATTTTAGAGAAGAGAAGGAAAATCATAAATTAATCTGAGCCTAGTTAATGTGAGGTGCTACTATTCTTTTAGTATTTTCTTAAAATTTGTGAGGTGCTACTATTTTTTTTTGTATTTTCTTAAAATTTGTGAGGTGCTTCAATATGGACAAGCAACAGACCTATTATTATCAAAGAAACCTCTATCCATATCCAAGAAAACACTATCTGTTTTCCCACCCCTCACAATACAATTAGCTTTAGGGTTAGTCATAGATAGATAGGAGATCTACCTCAATTTTTAGAGATTGTACCTATCATTGCCTTTCTAAAAATTCTAAAGAGTGGTTGTATCTATTCCTATTAAGTTAAAAAAATAAAAAGAGCAACCTAATGGAGACTAATAATGAAAACCCCTAAGTGCAATAAAAGGTGAGTCTTGTAAAATTACCTTGCTAGAATATAAAAAAGAATAGATGTCATTAAGTAGGTATTCAAAAGTAGGTTTTGGTAGTATTAGGTGTCTTGTACAACCCCTAGGTAAATTAAGGTATTAAAAAAAGGAGTTAAGATGGATAAATTAAATTGATTAAATATTTATTTTAAAAATTTGATAACAAGAAAGTAAATTAATTTATTGGTGAGATCAAGAAAGGCTTTGAAGAGAATTTAATGATCATGATAGAAAAAATAAGGAATAAGAAAGAACGTTGAAAAAATCCTAGGATTGAGTGGAAAGATAATGGAAAAGGTTAGAGAAAATGAGAGAATCATGGAGAGAGTGCATCAAGAGGGATGTAGTAGTGACATAGGTAGATCCTCAATGGACATGGAATTCACAAATATTAAATAAATAGAGTGGTTTAGAACCTAAATTAGAACTATAGAGTAATATATAACTAAAATGGTAAGGAAG
This sequence comes from Sequoia sempervirens, assembly GCA_007258455.2. Lineage (NCBI taxonomy): Eukaryota > Viridiplantae > Streptophyta > Pinopsida > Cupressales > Cupressaceae > Sequoia > Sequoia sempervirens. The sequence continues at coordinate 22,178 of VDFB02282707.1, read as the reverse complement.
TTGAAATAATATAAGGAAACTATGAACTTAGAGAATTTTGACCTTATTTGTAGGGATACTATAGATATGCTTGCTATGGGGAAGAAGAGGAAGTAAATAATTTGTTAATTGGTGACAAAAAAGAGATAATATTTAACAGTATAATAAAAGAGGTTTCCAAAAAAGTAGATTTTTCCAAGGAAACTTCGGATATGATCTAGATACTTGAGCAATTCCTAGGTTGAGGAAGAAAAAAAACTCAAAAAATAAATTTGAAAATAAATCAATTACTAATTATGTGTTAGATCAACAAACACATTCCCTAAGCTAAAGAGACATTATGAGGAGATGAAAGTCATAGACTAAGAGTCACCTCCCATGTTGTCAAAATCAAGAATAGTTTCTAACAAGTCCATATAAGTAGTGAATCCTTAATTGGGTTAAAGAAAGCAAGATCACGAGGCAATTGTGGGTGATATTTGTGACAAGTATTAGGAAGTGAGTTCATATATGCTCAATTTCCAAGAGATAATGGTAGAGAAAGGACTTTGGTCAAGAAGAAAAGGAATGAAACTAGAAAAGAAGCCATGATGAAAAGAGAGAAAGAGATCCAAGAGTAGAAAATATATTAGGAGAAAGGATGATCCCTAACCATACAAAATAAGTCAAGAACACTTTTACCTCCTCCAAATATGGATGCACATATGATTAATCTCCCTACTTTTTCTAAATACACCAAGGATGCTAGCAAACATCTCTTTACTTTGGAATTTCATTAGAGTGGGATTGGCATTAATGATCTGCCTAAACCCAATTGTATGATTTTGTGGAGACCCTCAATGATGAGACACTAGGATGGTGAATTAAATCTTTTCCTAAGAATGATAAAACATGGAAATAATTGAATGACTTATGTTTGAGAAATTTTTTCTCACCTTTGAATGTATGAATAAAAACATAAATAAAATATGGAAGATGAAAAAAACTGAGGAATCAATAAAATATTATGAACGATTATTCAAAAGTATGGTTATAAAAACAAAAGAAACCTTAACATAAGAGAAATGAATTGAGTGGTTTATTTTAGGGTTAACCCCACATTATATAGCAGAAGTAGATGATAATATTTCCTCTTCGTATAAGAATTTGGTACAATTAATCACCATAATAGAATCCTATTCAAAGATATGGGAGAAAAATTTAGTAGGAAATGATGAAATTAATAATTTTGTAATGTTGAAATAAGTAATTCTAATGAAGGGTGAGAATGTTGAGACTTCTCCACATAGAAGTGAAATTTGGTTTAAAATTTTAAATAGTAGGGAAGAACATATAAGGAATGATTTTTTTGCTAATTAAAGGCACCAAGAGGGCTACCACACTAAGAAGAGAACTTGATAAATTCCCTAGAAAGATGGTAATTATATACCATAAAATACAAATTGGGACAAAAATGACACAAATAGGCATCCAATGTTACTTCATGAAGATGAATATGAACCAACGACTCATGGATTTACTAGGGAAGCTTTTTTTGGATATGTTTATGGATAGAGCATAGGGTTTAGCTATAAGAGCACTGAATTTTTATCTGGCACACGGAGTTGATGCAAGAAGTTGGGTCCACAAAAAGCTCAAAAAGTGGAAGTGTTTTCGTTGTTTTTTAGAATTTGTCACACTTGGACTAAAAATTTGAGGCACTTACACAATGAATCTTAAACAAAGTCAGTAATATGAAATTTAGCATTTTGAATCTAGTTTCCAAATATGTAAATTATTCAAATACCCAGACTATAGAAATTAAATTTTGATAGGGATCTATAAAAACCACTTTTTAAAAGTCCCTTTTTTTTACCATACCATGCACGTGTCCGGAAACCACTTTTTGACCCAAATAAAATTATTTTGCTAATTCCTTTTTGGGAAAGAGAGCTAACAACATGAAGATTGGTGAGGTTTTTTTTGTAATTTTTTGTTGAATTTTTATTGGCCTTAATTGTTTTTAAAAATCAATGTGTACGGACAACATAATTGGACCTAAACTAAACATTTTTTAAATTTTTTTTCATTATGTAGAGAATTGTCTGAAGATTGATGCCATATCATTTTTTTACAAGAAACTTAACCAAAAAAAAGTTATTAAAAAACAAAAAAAGTTTGATATTTCAAGTTTAAGGCCTAGTTTGCTTAGAAATTAATTAAAAAGTAACAAACATAATCCAATCTTAATAAAAATTATATATTCAAAAACTAGGCATCGTGTTCTCTAATGGGTTTTAACTTTATAGATTGATTTAGAAAAAAAGTTCATCAGCCATATTGCCAAAGTTGGACATTCTTCTTAAATCTACTTTAGTTTTTTAGTTGCAGGTCAGAGGCTAAGGCTCGGATTGCCAAGCCTTTCTTGAGCCTAAAACCAAGGCTACATCTGGGTTGGGAATTCAATTTTTAAATAACACGTACGCATACGTGTTACATAACACGTACGCGTTATCTATTTACACACTGGGTAAAGGTAACGCATATCCATTATATAACACGTGCACATTCCTAAAATAGAACGTATATGTGTTTTATAACGCGTACATGTTTCTTATATAACCATTTTTTCCCAATTTGAAAAATACTGATAAAACACATTTTTCCTTCAACATTCCTTTTTTGCAGTACGGTCCGAAAGTGCCATTTTCTATATTTTTTATTGCAAATTTGTCTTGTGCAGGGAATATTCTATTCAAATTTTTGGAAGAGACAAGTGCAAGTTGAATTTTCTGAAGTGGAATCAAGTACAAGAATCTTTTGAAAGAAGATTTGGAAAAAGAGAACTTTTGGATGTATTCATGATGTTTTTGTACTTCAAAGTTTATAGAAGAAAGGATCTTCATACTACATAGTTTTATTTGAATATTTGAAGGAGAAAGAAATTTGAAAATAAGTTACTTGAATCATTTGTTTTGTCATCAAAGAGGGTTTGATAACCATGGGATCAAAGCAAAGACAAAGAAAAAAATGTAGAAAGTTAATGACACCCAAAGAAATTCCAGCAAATAAAGAAATGGAGGCAAACTGACAAAAAGATAGAAGAGAAAGGATTCGTCAAATGAAAAATTTGGAAGCATCTAGTTCCATGAATGTTGAAGAGGAATCCATGAATGATGAAATGAATGTAGATGATGCAAAAGTGGAGATGGCGAATATGGAAGAAAATACAATTATGGAGACAAACCCAACTATGCCTTCAACTTCAACTTTGAATGATATGGAAATAGTACCTATGCAAACAACTTCGGGTATGTCTTCAAATCCACCTCCCAATGATATGGAAAATGCACCTATTCAAACAATCTATCCAGGTATGTTTTCAAACCCAAGTCTTGATAATATTGATCTTGCTTGTTTAGATGAAGCTAGATACACCATTGATGATATCAATAATTCTAGGATTGAAACAATACAAAAACAAAAAAATGATGAAATTATATCTTATGAGAATGAAATCCCTCATATTTATGAAAATGAGAATGAAATCCCTTTTACATTTGAAAATGAAAATGAAACCCCTTGTGTGAATTAAAATGAAACCCCTTATATGGATGAAGGTGAAAATGTTTTTTTTACAATTGAAAAAGATGTCCTAGATTTAACCTCTGTGATAAAGTTTCTTGGAGACAAATTAGAACTTATGGAAATAGAATATATAATTTTTTTTTTATAGAAAGAAATTAGGATTCCAATGTCAACTCATGGTGCAATTCATGAGAATGTCAAAAATGAGAAAAGTGATGAAAAAATTAGGTATTTTTGTAAAACCAAAAAAGAAAGATGATTCAGTAGAACAAGTCATATCTAGTGTTGCTAATGCTATAGATTTTTATAGGTAAGAAAAGCCAATCTAAAGATAAGAATGTGGCTTGTCATGCAATAACAACTGCTCTAGTTGATAAAACAACTTCAAATAAAAGAATGTTAAGTAATATTAGTAAATGTATAAAAGCAAATCCTAAAATGTTGATAAGAGTTGCTAAAAGAAAAGAAAATATTGAAAAGGATCCAATTAATCAATATTGGAGTTTTAGTGGTAGACTTCCAAGATCAGACATGAAATTAACTAATGAAATTAAATCTTTAATCGATAAATTTTGGCATGATAATACAAGAGTATCGCCTAACATTAGAGATGTGTTAAAATTAAGGGTGGGTTCCAAAATTCATGAACCTCATCCAAAGCATCTCTTAGATATGACTCAAACTAAATTATATATAAAAAAATTAGATGCTTCAATCTTACCATTGAATATTAATATAAGTCAAAGATCATTTGAAAAGTGTAAACCTTGGTATGTTAGAATTAATAAGCAACAAATCTCTTGTTGTTGTAAGACTCATGTACAATTTCGTTATTATTATGATAGTTTTTGATATATACGATGCACTTTGCATGCTAACCAAATTATGTAGGACATTTGTGGTATTAATATGCCACCTGAAAGAATCAAAGATTTTATAGCAGGTTTGTTTTGTGAACCCTCTAATGGAAACTTATTTTATTTAAAAGCATGTATTTCTGGAGAATGCGATAGATGCATGGTAACTTTTCATTATTAGGAGAATGTATGCATGAAAGTAGTTTAGATGAATTTGGACAACAATTAGTGGATGTAAAAAAAATAAAAAATGTTGAGTATTCTTTAAAAGATGGAAAAACTAGAAAACGTTGTGAGCTAATTGTGGAAAAATTTAGTGTGCATGCATTTATTAAAGAATTTAAAGATAAGATTGTACCTAAATATGATCAACACTCTCAATATGCTCACTGGCTTGATAATCAATTTTGTTTATGTAAAAACACATTCCCAATTGGAACGATATTGTCAGTTGTTGATTTTGTTGAAAATTATACTCTTGCTCCACAAGAAGAAATTCAATCATAGTATTATAATTCAGTGCAAGTAGCTATATTTGTTCATATTGTTTATAGACATGCAAATGATAGTAGAGAAGATAATAGATTTTTTTTGAGAGAGTACCATTTTTATGTAAGTGATAATAAATTATGTTCATCTATGTTTGTTCAATATTGTTTTGATATATTTTATAAAAAAATTTAAAGAGAGGGGAATTCAAATGCTAGAACATCTCATATGGTCAGATAATTGCACGGGTCAATTCAAAAATGCTAGAATGTTTTATTGGTTATGTAGATTTCATAAGGAAAATAATATCCAACACATATGGAGTTTTTTTAAGTTGGTCATGGTAAGGGAGAACACGATGGAGCAGGTGCGTGTGTGAAAAGAGCTCTTGCTAGAGAGCAAAGAAAATTTGAGAATGCTGCAAAATTTAGAGATGCATGTGCAATTGTAGATTGGTGCAATAACAAATTATCTACAAGAACAAGTGAGAGCTCAAAAATTTGACGCTTCTTTTGGTTAGTTGAAGAAAATGATATTTTTTCTTGACAAGATTGTGAAGCAATTAATGGATCTACAAAATGGCATTCGTTTAAGAGTTCAAATGCAAACAAATGGATAATATGGACAAGGGAGTTGCCATGCTTTTGTCAATTTTGTATTGCAAGTGATTGTGAGGCATGCAAAAATACGGAATGGGTCGAACAATGGCAACAAAGAGAGTTAACACCTACATCTACACATGTTCAACATGGAATGACAATTGAAGATAATCAAGTGTTTTCATTAGATGATTATGATCGTGTTTCAGATCTTGTACAAGAAGGTAAATTATTTATTGAGTTGAATTTTATATGTATGCATGTTTATATATGTGAATTAAAAATAAGTCACTCTTTATTGAATTTTTTATTTATTTTTGCAAGACATGGGTATGTTGTTGTTGCACCTGAGGGGAATGAAGAGGAGACAGAGTATTGGTTGGCTAGATGTGTTGAGAGAAAACATAAGTTGGTACATCCTAGAGTGGATGATGAAAAATTTGAGTATCCAACTGTTTCAGTGGTTGTTGTTGGCACCTGGCTTCGAAAATATTTGATAAGAAAGAATGGCTTGCCTGCATTTGAAGATTATGAAATACACAAGAATATTATACATTATTCACATTTGATTTTGGAAACCAATATAAAAATAGTTAGATATCAAGGGAGGCCTACTAATAAATTTTTATGGACACTTTTAATGGATGATCATGAGACATTCATAGATGCATTACAAAAAAGAGAGGATGCAGATGGTACAACAGAGTAAATAAATATTGGTAAGTATATAGTTGTATATATATTTAATTGATATATATATATATATATATATATATATATATATATATTTGTCTTTAGTCATTTCCTAATTAAAATTTTATATCATTTTTTGTTTCACGTCTCCCAAAACTAGATGCTTTACAAAAAGAGAGGAGATGCACATATATTACAATGGAATTCAAATCTAGAGATAGGTAACTATATATAGTTCTAGATACATTTAATTGATAGTATAAATATAAAACTAAATTTAATTCATTTTCATTTTATAAAAAAATTATAATTGATTTCATATCCCCTTGAGCCATCCTCTTATGTACCATTAATCCATCCTCTTGCATCCCCTTAAGTCTCTCTATTAATTCCCCTTAAGCCATTCTATTAGGACCCCTTAATCCATATCCTCGTATATCTACCCTTAATCCATCCACTTATCCCCTTAAGTCACTCTCTCAACACCCCTTAAGCCATCCTCTTAGGACCCCTTAATCCATATCCTCGTATATATACCCTTAATCCATCCACTTGCATCTCCTTAAGTCACTCTTTCAACACCCCTTAAGCCATCCTCTTAGGACCCCTTAATCCATATCCTCATATATCTACTCTTAATCCATCCACTTGCATCCCCTTAAGTATCTCTCTCAACACCCCTTAAGCCATCCTCTTAGGACCCCTTAATCCATATCCTTGTATATCTACCCTTAATCCATCCACTTGCATCCCCTTAAGTCACTTTCTCAACACCCCTTAAGCCATGCTCTTAGGACCCCTTAATCCATATCCTCGTATATCTACCCTTAATCCATCCACTTGCATCCCTTTAAGTCTCTCTAGGGTTCATGAGATGCTTATAATAACAAATATAAATGGGTTAATGGTTTAGGGTTCATCTCCTAGTCTTTAGGTCATATGGTTTAGGGTTTAGGGTTTCTAGGGTTCATGGGATGCTTAGAATAACAAATCTATATGGGTTTTAAGGGTTTAGGGTTCATCTCCTAGGATTTAGGTCCTATGGTTTAGAGTTTAGGGTTTTAATTCATTCTCTCAACTCCCCTTAATCCACCCTCTTACATCCCTTTAATTCATTATATCAACTCCCCTTAATCCATCCTCTTACATCCCTTCAATTCATTCTATTAACTCCCCTTAATCCACCCTCTTGCATCCCCTTAAGCCATCCTCTTAAAGGACCCTTAAGTCATATCCTCTTACATCCTCTTAATCCATAATCTTGCATCCCTTAAGTCACTCTCATAATTCCCCTTAAGCCATCCTCTTAGGACCCATTAAGCCATATCCCAGGGTTCATGACATGCATCTCCTTAATCCACCCTCTTACATCCCTTTAAGTCATTCTATCAACTCCCCTTAATCCACCCTCTTGCATCCCCTTAATCCATCCTCTTAAAGGACCCTTAAGTCATATCCTCTTACATACCCTTAATCCACAATCTTGCATTCCTTAAGTCACTCTCGTAATTCCCCTTAAGCCATCCTCTTAGGACCCGTTAAGCCATATCCTAGGGTTCATGACATGCTTCCCCTTAATCCACCCTCTTACATCCCTTTAATTCATTCTATCAAATCCCCTTAATCCACCCTCTTACTTCCCTTCAAGTCATTCTATCAACTCCCCTTAATCCACCCTCTTGCATCCCCTTAAGCCATCCTCTTAAAGGACCCTTAAGTCATATCCTCTTGCATACCCTTAATCCATAATCTTGCATCCCTTAAGTCACTCTCATAATTCCCCTTAACCCATCCTCTTAGGACCTGTTAAGCCATATCATAGGGTTCATGACATGCATCCCCTTAATCCACCCTCTTACATCCCTTTAAGTCATTCTACCAACTCCCCTTAATCCACCCTCTTACATCCCTTTAAGTCATTTCATCAACTCCCCTTAATCCACCCTCTTGCATCCCCTTAAGCCATCCTCTTAATTCCCCTTACTTAAGGCATTCTCTTAGGACCCCCCTTAAGCTATATCCTCTTAGGTCCCCTTAATCCATCCTATGGCAAGCATCATTTGAATTTGTATGGAATTTATAAGATCCAATTTTCTAACTTTTACTATATATTGTTCTTTTCTCGCATGAATTATTTACTTAAGTGACTCATAAAAACTATAGTTACTTTACTTACATTAATTATTTTTGCAAGTTCTCATCAAGTCGATCTACCATGTGATTTTCATCGTAAAATTATTTTATCAAGAGACTATGTAAATATCAATTTGTGGTCTTGACCTAAAAGTTGATAAGATTTAATTGTATTTACATGCACATATATGTTTCATCATGTTATATAGTTGTATTAAACATCAATATACATTATATATGTTTCTTCGATGTATGAACTTCAATGAACTTATTAGTCACTTTTTAAATATCTTGTTCCAATTTTATAGATTATAGATTTCATGTCTTGTATTTACCACATTTTATATAATTGTTCAATTGTATAGATTATACATTTTGTGCATACAAAGAGATAGATTTTTGTTTATTGATTCAAATATTTGCTAGAATTGGAAAATAGTTAAAATTACCTGCCCTTAGTTTATTATGAATATGATCTAAACTATTTAAGGAATGGTTTAATTTGTCGCCTAACCATGTGATAAATTATATATATGAAATTTGATTCTAGATAAGAATTTATATAACTTGCATGTATTACTTGAAAATTAGATAAAATATCTATATGTATACATGAGTGCATATAATCATCAAAATGAACATAACACCATCATAATTGACTGCATATATAATCATCATATTAAATTCAACTGATATAAATTAAAAAAAACATGATAATATTAATCGATATAATTATGTGAAATGGTCCATGAAATAACATGTTCAAAATGTATATGTCAAGTCCAACACATACATTTAAATAAAACTCTAGAGATCTCTAGTCCATAAAATTTAAAACCATCTAACTATCAGGCTGATCGGTCATATCAATTCTCCTCTTTGTTCCATGTCGACTAGATGTACCTGCATCATGCTGTAAAAGAGTACAAGAAACTTGAAATTAGATTTAAATTTATTTAGAAATTTTGATATAATTAAACATATTTAAACTTGAAAATATAAACTTTTAGATAAAAATAAATTTAATTAAATATCTAGTAAATACAATAAAAATGATTTTTACTATGCATAAATTACCATATGATCATGTGAATCTACTGGCACATTTTGTTCAATGGATAGCATAACTACCAGTTGAGAAGATCCAAATGCTTGATCTACTATATCTTGCATATTCATATAAAGCAAACAATATGTTAAAACCTCAAATATATATATATATATATATATATATATATATATATATATATATATATATATATATATATATATATATATATATATATATATATATATATATTTAAAAGGTCCGTAAAAATTGTATAGGATATTTAGTAAAGTTTCCAACCTTGAATGATATGACCTCATGATCACGCACTTGAGATTGCCCATGCATATAAATGTTGACGATGTCGCAGGTGTGCCCGCCATGGGTATCTCATGAAATCCTTGCATATAGATGTACAACAATTTGTATAGATCAAATTCACACATGTGTATGTAAATGAACAAATTAAATTAGATCTATGATGTGTATTTAATTTAAACTTAAAAAACATTTGAAAGCACGCACCTGAGCTGATGATGTCTCAAGAGCGCTCACCACAACTTGTGGCTGGTCAGTACTAGGTATCGTATGACCTCCCTGAATCTAGATATAATATATCATTTCACATGTGTACAAATTCAAATTGAATTAGATATATCCACACAAATCATTTAATATATATTGGTTCAAGTACCTGACCAAAAGGTGATCCCATATCTACAACACACAACATATAGACACGATCATATTGAGTTTCAGGCATCGTATGATCATGCATCTACACATAACACTTCTTGAATTAATATTATATTATACATATAATTTGATGTTAAATTATTTACATGAATTTTGCACATTTCAAACAAAATAAATTTAAGTTCAAAAGATGAACATACTTGTGTAGGATGATCCTCATAATATAGTAACTTCATATATGATTATGTCCTAGATGCATGTGGGTCACCTGAAGTGGATTCCTGAGTATTCCCATAGCTCAAGCCTCCATGCTCTCTATTGGCCACTTTAGTTGCCGTGTGTGTAGTCTAATGAAAGATGTCCTAAAAGCAAACTCAATGCTCCTAATGTTGATAACATGGTCTGTTGCTGAAATGCAACAGGAACACCAGGAGGAGGAACAATAGGAGCAACTAGAGCATGTCATTGAGGATCAACACATGCTCCTAGTCTATGTTGGGGCATGCCACGCCCAACTCCCTGAAATGACCTCATATCAAAATAGTTGGGTTTTAAACCCAACTCAAACTCAGCCCATAACTTTCTCAAAAAGTATAGGGGCACCTCAAAATTTCCATGTGGTGGATTATCAAACACCATCCACCATCTATCCCAAAAATTTTAGCTATTTGAGGGTGCCTACACCATAAAATTAAAATTCATTTTTTGGTGGGTGGAATTGGTTGGTTTATTTGGGGGTTAAAAAAATGTTGGCACATGGCTTGTTTTGTAATTTGAAGTTCAATAATTTCTTTATAGGACAATCCATTTGCATAGAATTGTCTCCTCTCTTCTCTCCATTGATGGAACCTATCTAGGTCTGCATCAATAGATCAAACAAAATTGACAATAAAACTATGTGAGATGGGGGGGATTCTAGGCTCATTTTTTAATCAGATCTATATTTCCATAAATCACAATAAGGTTTTGTCTAATTCTCTCTCTTAATTGAGCCTTATCTACTATAGGGGGTGGGCGGTTAGGAGGTGGAGAGTGTGGAGGTGTGGGGTTTTGTTGTGGTGGAGGATCTGGATGTATGGGATGGGTGATCCCACAATAATGGTTTACAATTTTTGGCCAAACTGGACATTGAAATAATTTTTTTTAACTAAATCTTCACTTTCGGGCACCTATAGCGGCTAAACCATGAGGAATTTGAAGATGATACAAACTAGAGTTTCTTGAAATTTTGTCTGTAGATTCTAAATATATTTTTTTCAAATTTTTTGGAATTAGATTGCACTTCTTTTTCCATCTCCCTCAAAAACTATTTTTTTCTAGAAAACAACATTTTAAAAAAGTGACGCCCACTGTATAATGTATAACTTTTTTTCCATGAAGAATAAAATTCTAATTATTTCAAATTTAGATTTTTAACTCCTATATCTAGTGCTTCCACTTGGTTAGATAGTTTTTTATTGAATATTTTTTCTTTAATCAAGTTTTGAGGTCAAACCAATTATAATTTAGACATAGTGCGACCGTATAATGCATAAATTTTTTTGTATGTATCGAAATTCAATTTTTATTTTTTTGTTAGATCAAGGACTTCAATAATTGGTGCACTCATTTTTTTCATTTTTTTCTTTGATAATCTGTTATTTTTTCATATGTGTAGAACAAAGAGCTTGATTTTCGGTGAAAAACCTACATTCACAAGAAATAAAAAGTAAATATAATAATCAAATTAAATTTTATTAAAATTATAATTTTTTGGAAGCTTATAATAGGGACTACATACTTACAAAAAAATAAATTTTAAATGAATTCATTTGATCCCCCAAAAGGTAAATCAAAAGTGTTTTTTTATCAGCATTTTGATAGGTGTAAAGAAGACTCCATTATAGGTATGGTTTAAAACTAGCGGGGTTCTATCCAAGGGGGATTGGTCTAAGGTGGTTTGATAAAACCCTCTTCAATTGGAATCCTTTAAATGGAACATTTCAAGGCTTAAATCATTATATTTTCTAAAAATATGTGATTTCAGCAAAAATCAGGATCTCCCAAAAATTGTAAACCACTATTGTGGCAGCACCCGGATCTGTAGGAATTTGTGCATCAGGCATAAAATCCTCTATGTAAAATTCCAGATCCATGTGAATGTAATGAAATAGCAACTGCATGTTAAACAATTAAAAAATATATATCAACAAACTAATTAAATAATGCACACAATTTGAAAGTTATTTAAAAATCACATTGAATGTGCACACAAATTCAAAATACATTTCATTTGAAGACCATTCAATTTATAACATTATTTAAATCCATAGCCACGTGTACACATTAAATTGAGTCCAGTGTGTGGTTGTTAATATGAAGGATTTGTTGTTACTACCTACTCTTAGAATGCAACTAAAAATGGAGATAATTGTCACAACAAGGTCATAAAATTGTAATATTTAATCCTACCTACGTGTTACTTTAAACTAATTATTGAACACCTTTTAGTAACCCTTCCAAGAAGAATCATCAAGTATATCTAAAATATAAATCCACTATATAATTTAGATCTTGATTGATATGTATACTATAATTAAGATACCTAAAATATCTAAGGATGCACTAAATTACATTTTGTGTACATGGAAAGGGAACTCATATGTTGAGTCAAGTATAAGTGCTTCTACATCAAAACTTTGTAGAGGATGACATATTTGTCATAATTCATCTAGGTATTTTATGTTAAACCTTTAATAAATGGGATGGTTCAATTATAAATAGTTTTGAGTTAGATCTATATGTGGTACATAGGATACCTCTCAGTGAAAATAGGGAGGTAAGTTATAATTATAACTATAATGGGTAGAGATGAAATTAGGGGTTTTTATTAGAACCCTATGAATGCATGCACTATGTCATTGGTTTATTAAATGAATCCCTTGAAAGAAGGCCCCATAAAATTATTTTTAGCTAGATATCACTTGATACTTAAACTATAGCCAAATTTGATGATATACATTAATTGATTTATTTAAAATAAATAAAACCACATAGATTTAGGTAAAGACTTAAGATTTATATTTAAATAAATCACTGGATCAACATTTAAACTAGGAGTTGGATAAAATGTAGATCAAGAATTGATAGCTCACAAAAGGCTACAATATCAACAAGGATGCTTCTTTGAATCATTGGAAAAAATAAATAAGATTAGTAAATAGAGATTGTGTTCACATGAGGTGAGGAACCATTTAATTTCTATAGGTAAAGGACTAAAGAATGAATTTAAATAAGACACATGTAGATATATAACTTTGATTTCTCAAATTGGGTGTTAATAGGAGGTTAGGGGCTGTTTAGAGTGTCTTCTATTACATATATAAAGGTGGAAAAAGAGAAGGAAAGGTCCTCACTAATTTAGGTTATGAACAACTCAAGAATGAGTGTCAAAATGGGTAAATGATGAAAACCATGTAGTTTAATTCAAGTAAAAATTATACTAGATTCTATTTATATATTAGGATTATTGTTAGACAAGGGTGCTCAATGGAGCTCATAAATATCAAGCCTATCATTAATTAACTAATTCATCAATACGTAATTTATTCTTCTAAGTTTTTATGGGTCGATAGAGCTTTATATTTTGGGGTGAGGGGAAGTTTACTCATAGGTGTGGTTGTTTCCCAACAAGAGTATATCTATTATAGAGCTAAGGTATATCGATTATGAATACATGTATTAATTTATCAAGTACAACATAGAATTTAATTAAATATGAGGACATAAATTGATTTATCTAAAATTTCAAATTTCATGATAAGAGACGTGTAAGTTCTCTATAGTGGGATAAAGTAGTTAAGAAGAAATTATAAGTTTAACACTAACATTAATTTATAAATCTCATTCATTGTTTTCAAAGCATACTAAAGATAAGAATAAAAAATTAATTGAAGACATTCAAAGGGACACATAGATATATGCTAGTGGTAAAATTGCAATGTACAAAATAAACAAAGATGAGCTTGAGCTCTATTCACATATTGAAAATGGATTCTTTGAGTACAAAGACTTCACTAAATTTTTTAGTTGTACAATGAAATCATATTTATACATGTGAATTGGTGTGCATAATTTTTCATGCAAAAATGGAAGAAATTTTAGATCTTTACTAGTATATAATTCTTTAGAGATTTGATGACATGAAAACATATCTATGTCAAATAAAAAATGTAAGAAACCTCCAAGGAGGGATACTTCTAAAATTATGTGAAGTGAAAGTTAAGAACCAATAACAAGAGGACACAAAATAAAGCAAGGAAGGAGGGAAATTTCCAAATTGAAATTACTCAATGAGCAAGAGCAACATGATCAATCCTAATGAGATTGAAACTTGTAACCATACTAAAAAATGAGAATGTTTAAACTATAGTTGATTATGGCAATGGTGTAACATAACAACATGATCAATCCTAATTAGATCAACCTCATAAATTTATGCTATGATTTGTTGAACTAGTTAAGAAACATCTCCTCATTTCTCAACACAAATGATTACATTGAAAGTATTGATTGTACAAGTTCAAGTTGCACTATCTAAAAGGTGAAAATATTAGGGTTTTAGGGTAAATAGGGTTTAGGTTTACGTTTTAGGGTTTAGGTCCAAGGATTAACCTGGGTAAATTAGTTTTTAGGGACCTATGTTTTTTGGAACCTAGGGTTTAGGGTTTTGATTTCTAAGTTAAATGTGTCCAATTTAGGTTTCGTTTTTATGGTTTTTGATTTACAATTTAACGTTCTTTGTTTCATTGATGTTTATGGTTTTTTAAATGCAATTTAAAAACTATAAAATATCAAACTAAAACAAACTAAACAAACAAAAACTAAATAACAATTACAAAAAAAAAATGCAAGATATAAAGGAAAAAAATGGTAGAATTAAACCAACCTTGAGGTTTTTGAGGTCAACTGTGTCGACAAGAGGAGGTGGCAGTGAAAATTTGCTTCAATCAAGCCCTTCGAAACACATACGCGATCTTGCTTCTCCTTCTCTAGCGTAGCTCAAATTGATAGGTAAAAATGAAACACAGTCACTTATTTAAAGAAATAAATAGCTTTAAGAAACGCGTACACGTTTTAGGTTTGCGTACTCGAATTTGAACGCATACACATTCAAATTTAGGCTCGATTACCTGATCTGTAACACATATGCATTTTTTAAGAACGCGTATGCATTTCGTGCAATTTTTTTGTTTTGGCTAAAACTTCCCCTCTTCGTGGACCCAACTTCTTGAACTTACTGTATGGCTAGAAAAAACATCAATTGAGAGCAAGTATAGCACCACTTAACAATATACATTGTGTTGTACCACAAATTCAAGATGCGGGTCCCTCCATGAGTTTCCATGATAACTATCGAGAAGGAGGTGGTAGGGGAGGCTACCACAATAGTAATAGAGGTGCCAAAGGATGAGGAATGACCAAAAGGAAAAAGTATTATGACTATGGTAAACTAGGAAATTATACTAATGAGCACAAAAGGAAAAGAGGAAAGTCCACAAGTGATTTTTGTAGTGATATATCACATGATATTTCTAGTTGTTCCAAATTTAATAATTTTATAAAAAAAAATAACACCATGATCACAAAGTAAATAATTATCTAGTATAAATCTAACCTATGATACCAACGTAGTAATGAATGACTAAAGTAAATGAGCAAATGATACACAATGTAATAAACCAAATATAGAAAACAAATGTAGAAAAGAATAAATAATTAAAGTAAAGATTCACATCAAGTTCACTTCAAATATATATATAATAGATAACCTACATAATTTAAATGTAGGAAAGCCTTTTCAATTATCTATCTTAGAATTCAACTAGCAATCTATCATAAATGAGTTTACTTAAGTTAATGCAAACACACAAAAAAATCTCTATCAACTAAATAGAAAATTACTTTTCTTTCTAGTTAGACTCCTTAACATTTCTTTCTTGAACTAAATTCTTAATCTAAATAGGCTTCAGTTGGGAAATGATAACAAAATAAGAAATTGGTTGATTTACTAGAAATAAGATTTGTGAATGACAAGATTGATTAAAAATATTTAAAAGGTAGTAAGAATGAAAGATGGAAAATTAGACAAGCTAGTTGGTGGAAAATAATAGGAGGGCCCAATTGAAAAACTTGAGTTGTGAATAGGAGGTTCACAACGTCCATTTTTGGTATAAGGATATTGGCACACTTGTAGAATGCAACCATGTCAGTATTACATGCAATTTCTTAGAAAAAAACGGGATAAATAACAACAAACAAAATAGTGCTAAAAATTTAGAGAAATGAATAAAATAAGGATGTAGAATTCCTTGTAAATGAGTAAGAAATGTGATCTTAAAACAGTTCATGCCCCTTGTCCATGCTTCCACATTTTAGTTACATATCTACCAAAGCAATTGAAACTACAACATCTAACAAAATTTCTCTATCCTTTATGCTTTGATGGATGTCCATACCCTATTCCAAAGCTCCCATTTTGGCTCAAGCTAGGAGGATGCTAGCAAGAGTTGTAGAGTTTGGATTTACACTTGCCAATTGCATTTGCTTGTAAGTTCCTAAAGTCTTTTAAAAAAATCAATTTTATGAATAATCTGCAATGAAGGCATTTTGTGAGAGCATGTTTCTGCAAAGAATACCATGTGATCATGACAATTTTCAATCAACTATTGCATTAGAAATCTACAAAAACATTCAGCTTGCTAGCTTCACTACTTGATAAACATTTTTTTTCTCTTTTAATTAATTACAAAATTAATTTCCTTCCTAACAAAATTCATTGAATCTAATCATACATTTAAATTCTAACATTTTCAAGCAAAAAAAAGAAAAAATAAATTAAAAAAATCATAATTTTAACTGAATTCAAAGATAAATCAATCTATTAGATTATTATCATGATTAAATTCTACTCTACCTAATATTCAAAGTCAAAATAGGGCGAGATTACAATTTCTCGACGCAAAATTTTCTCCTTTCCACAACTTTTTTGAGTTTTTGTGTGGAATACAATTTAAAAAGAATAAAGCAAGTTTGCATGCTAATTTTCATCCTATTTTCCACACTTTTCTTTGCCTGCAAGAACGGTCATTGCGCTAACTAGAATAGACTTATGTTAGTGAATGAAACTTGGTCGAGATAATATGGTCTCTGAAATATCATGGCTGTTACAGTGTAGACTTGGTTATACATTTGAAAGACACGGCTGCTCTGAAAAACATGCAAGCCAACAATTCACGTGCCTTGTCTGTGCTTCCACATTCTGCATACCCTGCAGTCATGGCAATCCATGAGATCACATTTCTTTGAGGTATTCTGTCAAACATGTCACGCCCCTTTTCTATGCTTCCACAGTTCGCATACATGTCAACCAGGGAGGCTGCTGGCAAAGGTTGCGAACTCTGGCTTTACACCTGCCAATTGCATTTGCTTGAAAGTTCCTGAATCCTTTTCAACAAATCCATTTTTCGTATATCCTGCAATCATGGCATTCCATGAGACCACATTTCTTTGAGGCATTCGGTCAAACAGTTCATGTGCCTTGTCTATGCTTACACATTTTGCATAAATGTCTACCAGGCCTTCTGTTCACTGCAGTAACTATATTCCATGCCAAGTTATTTGTTTCTTTAATCCATTCAAACTTCCGCAGCGCGGCAAGTGATTTTAATTTGGTTTGGGTTATGCTAACTGTTACAGTCTACGGGACTGCTTAGGGGGACAGAAACAACAGTGACAGATTGAATGGGCTCTGCATCACTCATTTAAATGGTCAACGCTTAGAGTGAGGGGAAGCTTGAAAACTCACAGAGCCTCTTGATCAGAATAATAATAAGAAGAAGAATATGAAAAGTTAAACAGAGTGGAGATGAAGATGCAAAAACAAAGTATAAAGAAAAAGAACAAAATAGACAAGAGATGATACCAATATTTTATCGTGGTTCACCATTAATGGCTACGTCCACACTAAGAGCAAAAGAATATTTTATTAACACCAACCAAATGCAAATGATACAGCAGCAAATATATAAAGATGTATTAGAGAAGCTGAAGAGTCAGCAATTGGAGGGAAACATAGTGTCTGTTGGGCTTCAGCACTTAACAAATCTCCCACTTGAAGTCCAACGGATGCTGCAACTCGCCAACCATTCCCCTGCTCTAAAATTCATTGTTACTTCTTCTTAACCAAACCAAGAGAAGTCCTGGCGCATTCAAACTTCTCTTTGCCAACAACTTTGGTGAAAATATCCGCCGGATTGACCTTTGTGTCAATTTTTACAACTTTTGACCTGCCCTCTTCAACCACTTGACGAATGTAATGAGCATGAAGGTCAATGTGTTTGGAACGCCGCTGAGGTGAATGATTGTGAGCCATAAAAATGGCGTTGCGACTATCACAAAACAAAATATAATCACTTTGATGACATCTTAAATCACTAAACAACAGCTGCAACCAAATCATCTCCCTAGCACCTTCAGAAAGAGCCAAATACTCAACTTTAGCAGAAGAAAAAGCAACAGAATGTTGCAGCCTTGAGACCCAACTAATGGCTGCACCAGCAAACATGAAATCATAGTCAGTGGTAGACCTTCATTTATCTAAATCTCCGCCAAGATCAAAATCAATGAAACCTTGTAGCTGAACATTATTTCCACCAAAGCATAAAGCATAATCAGCAGTACCTTTAAGATACCTTAAAATCCATTTGACTGCTTCCCAATGAGACTTTTTGGGATTGCTCATGAACCTACTCACAACTCCCACTGCATGAGCAATGTTGGGACAAGTGGAAACCATTGCATACATAATACTACCAACTGTAGATCTATAAGGAATGCCTTCCATAAACTCTTTATCCTCTTGTGTTTTCGAACACAAATCAGAAGATAAATGAAAATGAGCAGCAAGGGGAATAGAAACAACTTTTGTGTCAACCATACCAAATCTGTCTACAACTTTGTCAATGTATGTCTTTTGTGATAACATGAGTTCTTTCTTACGTCTATCTCTAGTAATCATGATTCCAAGAATTTCCTTGGTTGTGCCTAAGTCTTTCATAGCAAACCGTGTAGCTAATTGCACCTTCAACTCAAAAACAATCCTCTTACTAGTACAGGCTACCAATATGTCATCTACATAGAGCAAGAGAATAACAAATTCACATGTAGGAAGCTGCTTGTAATAAACACATGGATCTGATTCACACCTGATAAACTTGTGCTAAATCATGAAGCGATCAAACTTAATATACCACTGTCGTGGGGCTTGCTTGAGCCCATACAAGCTGTGCTTCAGCTTGCAATAAAGATGTTCCTGTCCTTGTTGTTTAAAACCTTTCGGCTGCTCCATGTACAACCCTTCATCAACATCACCATGTAGAAAAGCTTTCTTGACATCCAACTGGTCAAGTTCAAGATCCCAAACTGCAACCAATCCCAAAACTGCTCGGATTGTGTTCATTCTCACAACATGAGGGAAAATCTCATTAAAATCAATGCCTTTCTGTTGATCATACCCTTTGACAACCAACTTGGCATGATAACATTTCTTGCCTACATCCTCTTCTTTCAACTTATACACCCAATGATTTTTCAAGGGTCTTCGATTAGGCGGAAGCGGCACTAAATCCCAAATGTTATTAGCTTGCAAGGAACTCATTTCATCTTGCATTGCTTCATGCCATTTAGCAGAATCAACTGCCTGTCAAGCCTCTTTGTAAGTAGCTGGTTCAAGTTGACCAGAAACCAAAAGTTTTGGCTCTGCCTCTTTTGAATACAATAATTCATAATTAGAAAACTTTAAAGGACATCTCCTCTCTCGGGTAGACCATCATAACTGAGGACCTTGTTCTTGCATATTTGTGTCTAAATTCAGTTTCTGTAATTGATTTTGGAGGCCATTTATATCATATTGCAAATGCCCCTGTTCTAGGACACTACCTCCAATAACTATGGCATCACCTCCCACTAAACCCGTATCAACATGTGTTGGTTGCATGTTGGTGATTGAAAACTATGAATTAATAGAACGGTGTGGAGCATCAACCAAAGGCACCGAATGAACAAACAAAGGTTGTGAAATGCCAACAGGGGGCTACATGGTAACTAAAGGAGGCTACGCTGGAAGCAACGCATGTGGAGGTTGTTCATGCGTGGAAAATAGGGGAGAGGAGGCTACATAGGGACCAATCTGCCCTAAAGAAGACTGCAACGAACATGGTAGAGACTGCGTGGCAAGTCCAGAGGGCTGTGAAGAAGTGCTAGAGGATTGCGAAATGGACAAAGATGGTGCCATCAGATTTTTAGACTGTGAATAGATTGGTAAGTGCGTAACAGTTAATGGATCCCATGTAGACTACGTAGGCTGAAGACATGGTTGTGATGAAGGTAGTGAAGTTGCCAATGAAGATTGAGAAGAGTTAAGAGGAGACGACATAACAAGAATTGGAGCCTGCATACCACAAGATGGAGGCTGCGTACCAATAGACCAAGACACATAATGTGTAAAATTAGGGGAATTAGGGGCCAACGCAACAAGAGGTGGAAGTTGTGTATCACCAATATAGGATGGCTGCGAAGCACTCCCAGAAGATTGTTCAAACAATGGTTGCGTATCATCATTTGGAGAAAACAGAGATGATGATACAAAAGGGGCAGGGGATAAAACATAGGTGGGTGAATAATGTATTCCACCTATATTACCTGCCTACGAATTACCTCCAGGTGATCCATTTGAATGATCATTTGCAAAAACTGAGAAAGGGACATATTCCTTAGTAACTACTACCTGTGTCTGCAAAGCGGGAAAAACATGTTCATTAAAAACCACATCCCTGTTGCGAATAATCTTATTGGCGACAGGATCCCACAACCAAAATCCATACTGATCTTCGTCGTACCCAACAAAAAAACACTTCTGAGATTTGGGATCCAATTTGGATCATTTCTCCTTGGGAACAAGAGCAAATGCTTCACAGAAGATGTGAATAGGAGATCCGTTTTCCAAGCCACACCTCCTTTTGAATACCAAAATCTAACCATGATGAAGGGCTTCGATTAATTAAATAAACTGTTGTGTTGCAAGCTTCAACCCAGAACTCTTTTCCCAATCCAGCATTGGAAAGCATACAACATGCTTTCTCCAAAATTGTTCTATTTAACCTCTCTGCAGCCCCATTTTCTTGAGGCGTAAAAGGAACAATTTTGATCCTTCGAAAACCATTGTTAGCACAAAAATTATCAAACTCTAGTGAACAAAATTCACCACCGTTATCCATTTGCAAACATTAAATGTTATGCCCACTTTGATTTTCAACAAAAGCCTTAAAAATTTTGAATTTGCTAAAAACTTCAGATTTTCGATTAATCATAAAAATCCAAACTTTCCTAGTGCAGTCATCAAGGAAAGTACAAAATAGTTAGCCCCACCAAGAGAAGTTACCTCAGTCAGTCCAAAGACATCTGAGTAGACAAGCTCCAAAGGTGAAATACGCTTTTCACGTCCTGTCTTCAAGAATCTGACCCTCTTTTGTTTGCCATAAAGACAATGTTGGCAAAATTCCAAATCCACTAATTTCAAACTTGGTAATTGATCTCTTTTGACTAGCACTTCAAAGCCTTTCTTACTCATTTTTCCAAGATGTTGGTGCCAAAGTATGGTCTCATTGTCCGTCAGTGCCATAACAGCTCCCACTTGAGAACCATTCTCAAAAACATATAAGTTTCCCACTTTATCTCCTTTGGCAATCTACAGGGCACCCTTATTAACTTTCCACGAATCCAGAAAGAAAAAAGTATTGCAGCCTTGTGAAAAAAGTTGGCTTATAGAAATCAAATTCTTCTTGAGTTGTGGAACATGTCTAACATCTTACAAAAGCCATGTGGTACCATTCTTGGAGAGAACATCCCCTTTACCAATGATCTCTAAAGATTTATTATCCCCCAAATAAACATTCCCAAACTATCCTACTTGATAATTAGAGAAGGCATCCGTACAAGAGGTAGCATGGAAAGATGCACCCGAATCTAAAACCCACAAGTCTGAAGTGACTTTGCTTACGGACAAAACCAAAACACTAT
>VDFB02282706.1:0-181866 GCA_007258455.2 Sequoia sempervirens | reverse complement strand
TCACGTAAAAGAAATCTGATTTATAACAATTAATACGCTGGATTAAATAACAACTAATAACAGTGGAAGCAAAAAAATAACATGAAGCCAAACACAAAAAGACAATAACACAAATTTACCCAGGAAACCCCAATGCGGGGAAAAACCTGCAAATATTGGATCTTCTATTCAGCCTAACAACAAATTTTTCTTTCGAAGAATACAATACAAGTTTGCTACAACAATCTTACTTTTATAGAGCCTAGTTGCTTTACTTAGTGTGCAAGGAAAGAAACTTTCCTGCTTCTCTTTGGCTTTAATTACACATTAAATCACTCTTGGACTTATCTTATCCTCACAAACTCAAAAACATTCTATTAAAGAATAAAAATCCTGTTGTTGCTAAAAGTCCAACTCGAATTGTTTTAAAGCATATCTAATCTTGAGTTGCTTTAAAAACAAATCCATATCCCACCTTCGAAGCATAAAATCAACGACGTCTGTATAGACCTCTCAAAACTAAAAGAATATTAATAGGATGAAATTGTCTAGGCGCCCAAAATGCAGATATGATAGAAGGAAGATATTGGCAATAAACAATATGGATTGTGGAAACTTGATATCATTAAAAGATTTAAGTAGTTTATGCAACTGAACATTCTCATTATCAGAACATATTGCCTCATCAATATTTACAATACATTATTCATGTGTTTCAAAGCTTTAAGGATTTTATGTCCTCTATCTAATAATATTATTTTAGTGACAAATGCCACCCCGATTTGTACCATGGTTACTCCCTTTTACACAAATGCCTGTGAAATCACCACTAGAAATGAAAATTTCTTGGATTTCAGTTGGTTGAGGTAGGCATACAACTAAATTTGCATTTATTTTAAGCTGTGCTTAGTCTCAAAGCTCAAACACCAACCTTATTAGGATGCCCAAGTTCAATTTTCGGCTACAAAGAAATTCTCCAACAGCATAAGCACAGGTCAACTGAGACCTTGAAATCCCAGAAACCCGGGGGCTACACCTAATCAAGGGAGGAATCACCCTACCCCTGGGAATAGTAAAATTCCAAAAGTATTAACAGCTCTGTGTATCCAACAAGAGGGTTCATCCACTCAATTGCCTTATCCACCTGCCAATGTTACTATAGTTCAAATTAATGGCAACAGAAATGGATTTCATAGTTAAATCGAGGCAGCTTACCGTATTACATGCAAGGTTGTAACTTTCTGTTGGTCCTAGCTTGAGCAATGCTTAGATAACTGTTTCTTTAATTGAAATAATTCTCTCGCAATTTAGTCTGCAAAACATCCAGTATGATCTGACCACTTCCCACTAAGAGCAGTTTGGGCTTGCTTGTAAAGACAACTTCCATGAGCACGAGAAATTATAAGCAGTCTTGCTCTTAACTAAGTAATCCACCAATTAGGTACCCATGTAAAGCTACTAATTGAAATATTAGACTGAACTACTAAAATAATCAATGGAAACTTATTGAGTTATTTCCAAGACGCATTTCGGTTGTGCAACATATTTCCAAGACACATTTCTCAAGTTCAATTCTCGGCTACAAGGAATTCTCCAACAGTGTATGCACAGGTCAACTGAGCCCTTGAGATCCCAGAGACCCAGGGACTGCACCTAATCAAGGGAGGAATCACCCTAGCCCTGGGAACAGTAAACTCCCAATAGTATTAACATCTGTGTGTAACTCAACAAGACAGTTCATCCACTCAATTGCCTTATCTACCTGGCAATCTTACTAGGATGTTGTAATTAAACTAAGTACTTTATTATATACAGGTTGTAATTTTTCTGCTGGTCCTTAGCTTGAGCAATGTATAGATGACTGTTTTTAATTAAAATAATTCTCACAATTTGGTATGCAAAACAGTATGATCTGACAATTTATCACCAAGAACAGCTTATTGAGTGATTTCTTATAATCTTGGAATTAGTGGACTTGCTTGTAAAGACAATTTTCATAAGCATGAGAAATTATATGCAGTCTTGCTCTCAACTAAGTAATCCTACAATTAGGCACCTGAGTAAAGCTACAAATTGAAATAGGACTGAACTACTGAAACAATCTACGTAAACATATTTCCAAGACACATTTTCGTTCTGTAACCAATGTTAAACACTTGGATGTTTTGATTGTTAAACTGCATCTACATGCAAAGGACATTCTTCAAAATATGCTCATGTGATTCATCTACATTTATGACTCATGACAATAATGTGTACTTAATTGGCTCTACAACCATATAAAGTTTACAATCTTCAACTCGGTCATAAAATTACATTTTCTATTACTACCTGCATGTAACACTGTTTTCTTGGTAACTTCACAAGCATTGGACTATGACTAATGTAAAACAATTATGCATCAGCATCTGTAAACCATCGTAAGTTGCCAAATAAGCTGAAAATTATATGATCTTTTCTATTGATTGTACAAATGACAAGCCACGCCACATAAAGTGGGGTCCTAACTGAAACACTACAATATTATGTCTAAATGAATATAATGGAGAGCTCTTTTTGATATTAATCTCTGTCAAACACGACAAAACTTCGTTTCCCTTTGATGCCAATAACTTGATGGCAACCAGGATGGAATAACTCATGGTGTAAACAGTCATGACGGAAAGATTTCCTTTATTTTGCTTTTCTGTTCTTCTGTTAGTTTACTTGGGAAGAAAACCTCATATGTCACAAACAAGTCCCCCTTTTTTGTACTCATATGTAGAGGCATGCCTTCTCCTCGAAAGCGCCTGACCTCTTTAGGTTTTGTGATTCCCTGCAGAAAGAATCCATTATTTAGAGAAGCTGTCATTATCTTACTCAAATGAAACATGATAAATAGTCTTTTTATCATTAAAAAATGACATATAACTAGAACTGCAGAATTTTGACTAGCATCCCATTAAAACTGATCAGAAAAAAGATTACTAGAACTGCAGAGTTCTGATATGAATTTTCAAAGTAAAAAATCAACCTAGTCTAAAATCCTTCAATTTAGCTCAAGTGAGATTCAATGTGAGGGACTCAATTTTGATAGGATAAATACAAATCAAGTTAGACAAATAAAAAGTTCAGAATCAAAGGATGGTATGAAAGCAAAGATTGTATTCATACCTTTGTGCCTACAGCAACAGAATGTCCATCAAGGTGAGCAATGCTTTTCTCAAAACCAACAAGAGCCTCCCGCTGCATTACATACACCAATCAATTAATGCATGCAATGGGATGAAATGTACTAAACTCAAGAAAAATGCCTGTGTACTTGTTGAAATTTGAGTACACTTGCTAACCAATATTTTGGGTTCACTTTAAGAGTTTCTACTAACCAGAGTAATGGTAACTATAGTGTACAAATCATTGCCTTGCCTTGTAAACCTTTCATGTGGAGCTGTAAAAATCTTGAACTGCGAAAATATTGTCCCAAGCATTAGGTTCCATACAACTCTAAAACATTCACAAGCAAAAATCTGAAAAATAACAAACCTTTAGGTCACCAGGTTCTCCATCTACAACAGGTTCTCCATCTTCATAAAATACTATCTCCTGAAAAATGCAACAACATTACTTGATCATTCAATGGAGATAAAAATGATGCGTGTGGACATTAGAAGCCAGTCTTCCAAATATATCACATAATACCATAGTATGCTACACAATGTAAGAGGAACAACCATATCTAATAAGAACATCACAAGAGCCAATAAATTTAGACTGCAATAAAAGTACATACTATGTAACAGGAGAATTGGGCAACTCCTACACAAAATCAGCTCAAGCTACTCTGGAACACTTACTAACCCATGTAAAATTCATCAACGATCAAAATCTATACCTGTCCATCCTGCATGCCTTTCTCTATATCAACAGTGATATAATCACCTTCTCGCTCATACTTGACATTGGGGCACTGCTCACACACCTGCAGAATCAATTATGCCAAGGTGTCAGAAGTAAATTAATCCCTTCAACCATTTATTAGTAAATTTAAGACTAGCAATTATTGTCATGTCCATGTGTAGTTATTTTGTCTGTAACTGTCTATAACTCAATAATGATTTACAAATATAACCTGCTTATTCAATCTCACAAAGAATGTGACCGTAGAGAGAGTGGTAAAACATTCCTGACTACATATACTAAAAACCAGTGTTCCTGCCCTGTCCCCTTCTTTTCTGAAAATTTGGGGACATCCCCTCACCATGGGGGATGTCTCCTAGGAACGTCCTCTAAAGGGGGGCCCAGGGGGATGCCATGGCATCCCCAACACTCTGTGATGCCCCCCGGCAGATTAGCACCTTTAAAAAATGAAAAAAAATATATAGTTTTTAAAATAAAAATTATAGAAAATAAATAAATAAATATATATATATATATATATAACTGAACATTTTTGGGGGACCCATAACACTAAAAACACATTATTTACTTCTATTTGCAGTAGCCTATTATCATTTTATTGTTTCCATCTGCATTCAGTCATTTGGTTTTGCAAGCAAGAAAAGACTAAAACAATCTGAAAGCTGAAGAGAGGTGAAGGAAAATGACTAAGGATGGAGAAAGAAGGAAAAGGAAACAGAGGAAGAAGATATGTTAGATGTCGATGTTGGGTTTTTTTGTTTTTTTGTTTTTTGTGTTTCATTGCTTTTTTCAAAACCAAATGTTGCTGATACAAACTTGCATGTCATGTTGAACGTTTTCAAACCTCTTACAAACCTACAAATTTTAACTTGTTGAAACCTTCAAATTTTCCTTTTCAAACTTGCAAAGCTGTTGTTTTTTATTGTTTTTGGCATGCAAACACTTCTAAATTTTATTGTTTTTGGCAAATATAATCTGCATTTTTTAAGCTGGGATGTATTAAATTTTTTTTTTAAATTGCTGTTTTTATATTCGTACTGTTATTTTTTGTTGATTTTGTTCTATCTCTTTTCAGGTCAAGATGTATTTATTCAGTGGTAATGAAAATCTTGATTTGGGTGATAAATCAAAGCAAATGTACAAAAGTTACCTCAGGGCAGCCAGATCCCAGCCACAACCACAAGCAATTCAATCGGGAGTGCACTACAATTGTGTTGCCCTTCCAAGTTGTTGACACAATATGCCAAAGGGCCATTTAGTTTGCAACATCACTTCACTCCATAGTTGCCGGGAGACGCAGGGTACCGGTACTAGTACAGGGACGGGAACGCCAATCAAATTAGGGTACGTAAGTTAAATGAATAAGGAGACGACTATTTTATATGTAAATGATTCACCGGAAATTTTGGGTACGGGGACTGGTATGTTGTCTATGTTCCCAAAATAGAGTTTCCTGGCAACTATACTTCACTCTAACAAGGTGGCAGCTAATTCAATTGGGAATTGGCATTGAAAATGTAACATTTTCCCATAGGAGTCCAAGGGCAGCATTACGAGGGTTAATGCACTCTTTTTACATACCCCTTTGTAAAGGGGTTAGGCCTTGTGGCAAGCTCACACTTGAGGAGAGAGCTCAAATGATCAGATTATTTTGGGGGGGACATCATTGCACCAACAATTTCTTCTAAGCCACAAAGTTCAAGTAGGCCACCTACATTTCTAAGATTTAAGGTGAGTGCAGTGGCATCAAGTGGGAAAAGGAAAGTTGCAATTTCATCATCACTGAATCCAATTACAGATATGATCAATTTGCGAGTAAGGGGAGCTATAGATGAGGCCATTGCCAATTTGAATTTCTAGTTTGGTAATGGTTTTCCTTTCCATGTTGCTCAATCTCCTTTTTACAAAGAGCTTACTGACAAGTTAGACAAAGTTGGTCCTCGTTATGTGGGTCCCAGTGAGACTAGATTGAGAACCACTCTATTGGAAAAAAAGATATTCCAAGGTTAAACTATTGATGAAGGAGATGAAGGCCAAATGAACAATATGTGGCTGCAACATAATCATGGATAGGTACATGGACATTAGACATCTCCCACTCATCAACATTATAGTTTCATACATTAATGGACCTTACTTCCAAAGCACAATTCATTGTTGAAGAAAATGCAATGATGCCAAGTCTCAATTTCAAGTCCTAAGAGAAGCCAATGAGAAGTCCAACCCTCAGAATGTAGTGCAGGTGATTAGAAATGCAATGTATGTTTGCAAAATAGCAAAATAAATTGATTTGATCCACATATAGACACATCTATAGAACCTCTTGTTGTGTGCATGCTATTAACAATGCACTCGAAGACATTGAAAGGATAGAGCCATTGCAACTTACGATTATGACACAAGAATGAAATATGTGAAAGGAGTCAAAAGACAAAGTAGGGACAGAGTGTGAAAGAGACTATTTTTAGGGATAATTTTCGGTCAAATGTGATATACATCAAATCTTTTATTCAGTCAATTTTCGCTATCATCAAATTTAGAGATTCTAATAGTGCTAGTCTTATGGGAGATCTATGAGTGAATTGATAGCATGCTTAACTAGATAAAATTGCCATTTGTGAGAGAGATTATACACTGAGCATACCGTTGATTTATTTAGTATTTAGCATTTTCCCGCTAATTATTTGCATATTATCATATTTTCTTTTCTTTAATATTTGTGCTCTCACATAAGTGGGGCATGGGATTTTGAGTTGGCATTAGGTGCCCCACCTGCCTGTGCTTTGTAAGTTGTTGTAAGATGTATTTAGTTTGGTTACCTTTAACAGATTCTGGACTTCTGCTTTTGTGGGATCCTATGACAACTCATGACAATTCTTATGATGCATAAGAGCCAAGAATAGAGGGTGTTGTTTTGGAATTTTGACCAGCTATAAAAAACTTTATTATTTGTCATGAAGTGCCTATTTTGAGACAATGAATAATGACAATTTGGGCAGATTAAATTAGTCAATTATGAGAGCTGTAAGAGTGTAAGAGAATATGATACTTTTAGCCACTATGACAATCTTCTAAGGGACATTGGAATATGGACGCAGGTTGGGCACCATACCTCTTGGAGGTTTTGCACATTGCTTAGAAAACCACAAATGGTTTCCTACTTGTAAATTTGTCTATAAATTAGGTACTTTAAGTTTAGGAATTGTATTGTATGATTGACTTTACAGGTACTGAAATGTTGCCGAAATTACTCCAACATTGTATACTGGTGATACTCCTGTGAGAGCTTGCTCTACAATTCTGTTGTAATCTTCTATTGGATTTGAATATTACATTGAACAGGTTTTGGGGTGTGGGGTTTTTCTTCCGAAAGGGTTTTCCCCACGTAAATGCTAGTGTAATGTGTTCTATTGTTTATGCTGATTTATATGTGTTTGTATATTTTCTGTATTGTTTAGATCAGATTTAAAAGTTTTATGTACACTTCTCCTCTCAAGATTAGCATACGAAGTTGTTTGCTATCCTCTGCTTCCTTACACATATTCACCCCATCATCTAGAAAATGTGAGAGAAGATAAACAACCCTCTACAAATGGCTGCATATTCTTTGAATCCAAAGTGGCATGTGGAAAGACTTGGCAAACTCCTCATTGACAACCACAAGGTGAGGAATGGCCTCACGAAGGCATTCAAGAAAATGTACACTCCACAAGAAGCTTCACTAATCAGAGTTGAATGGATTAAGTTCCTAAAACTAATGGTTACATGACTTTAGCAAGGATTGACAAATGCACTTTGGCATAAGCCAAGCCAATTAGTTGGTGGCCCATCAATGAAGCTCTAGGATCATTGTGCACACTTGCCATTCATCTTCTCTAACAAGTTTGTAGTTCCTCTATTGATGAGAGGAATTGGACCACATATAGCTTTATCTGCTCTCTCAAAAGGAACAAACATACCTCTGCAAGGGCAAAAAAGCTTATTGCAGTGATAGTGTTCTTGTGTCTCATTGATCACAAATGCCTAAGTACTGACACAGCCCAAAGCACAATGGGATGTAGAGCTTGAGGAGCCACAACAAATTGATGAGTAATAGGAGATGTAAGCAGAATTTGATGGTACTGGGAGCACATTGTAAAATATGAGGATACAATTCCTCCCAATAGTTACAATGATGAGGAAGAGCTTCCTAGATATCTAGTTGATGATGATGCTGCTGTTTTTTGAGTTTGTTGCTCAAACAAAAATAGCTAGGGTTGTCTTTTTAATTTTTGGCAATCTTATTTGCTTATTTTGATGCTTGTCACTTGTAGACTCTAGTTGGTACTTTGAACTTTCAACTCATTTATAATGGATTCGAAGTTTCAGCTACTATGAACATTGATGTTCAAATGATTAATGTTTTACTTATGATTCAACCATTGGCATTGTTCAATTATTATAACTTATTATTGATCAATTATTGTAGTGTGTTCTCAATTTTGTATTTATTATTTAATTTTGTACATTTTGTATATATAGAGATGAGGGTTGGGAAAACACTACTAAAAAAAGTAAGATGCCCAAACTCATGATACAGGAAAAAATGGTTAGTTATCAAAACAAAGTTAACTCATCTTAATCTATAAAGAGAGACTAGAACTAAAGATAATAGACAAGATAAATAAACATCTTGTCAGACTCCTGTACAATTAAAAGAGATGTCATCTTCTGAAATGCTTACGAAGTAATACAAAAGAAGTTAAGACAATCAAACCCAGCCACCAGAGTTAATTGGCAAGCAAACATCTACCTGCTGTGTGATCTGTTGAAACATTCCTGGGCCAATCTGCTTGTGATAGACCTCATTTCTACAATTGCATTGCCTTTTACCAGGAGCAGGCTTCAAAACATTTTTGTCCCTCCATACCTGGAAAATTGTCAAGGTCAAATCACCAAGTACTTGAGTCTTTCCAGTTTCAAAGCACAAACATAATAAACATTTAAAAATTCAACAGCTTTCACTTTCTCTTTGTTTGCATTTTCTTTATAACTGAGAACTCTTTGCACTTAAACACAAAATTACACTTCAAATCAGAAAAAAAAAAAAAAAAGAACACCAAGTAGTCTGAGTTTTTCCAATTTTTTGACATGAATAACAAACTTCAATCAGCAGTAATATTCATTTTTCATTTCTTTATACTTCTCAGAAAACAGCTGTTGAAATGTATAAAAATAATTACTTAAGAAAAGCATCATAGCCTTGCACCGTAAAAAGTCTTTGATTGAAAAGGAATCCCAGAAAACAGCTGTTGAAATGTATGTAATGAACCGAACAACAAGAAAATCCTAGATACAGTTTCAATTTGGATTTTACTGATACAAATTAATTCAGAAATTGAACTTGGAAATAATGCACAATCTCAGGTCAAAAACTAAAATATCTGAATTCTGCATGGGCCATGATAAGACTAGCTTTAAAAGCCTCTTGAAGATTAACAATGACGCTTGCATTTTAGAATTAACAAGAGAATATCAATCAAGGTTCAGGCCGGTTTAGATCAAAAATAGCACACCTCTGTATAGTCAAGCAAAGTGTGAAGCATTAACTCCAAATCTATAAAATTTCATCAAAATATAGGTAATAATACTTAAGTACACCAAAAATGATCTTATGATTTAAAAGTCCTGTAATATCAGCAGTAACCTTGTTAATCTTCAGGCCATATGTCAAGAACAGACAAAAGTGAATTATGCAGCATTTGCCAAAACTTGACTGGAGAACCTCCGTGGAAATCTTTGTTCTGAGTTTAGACTGAGCTACCTCACTCATCATCAAGGAAATGAAATTCATAGAGCATTAAATAAAAATTCACTGTTTAAAACTAATTCACAAGCACAAAACTAGTATGCAATTCCCTCTCCCTTTATATTTGTCTCCTTGTTTTTTAAATTATATTACATGAGGATATCTTAAAATTGAAATGACGCTCATAGAATATTCCATCAGACTACCTAAGATCCAATTAAATAACAATAAAAAAAAATCAATGTCATTAAACATATAATATGTTTATGTCTACCAACTGAGCACAAAATGTACATCTCAGACTCCTGGCTGTCAGATGTAGTGCTTGAAATAACTTGGATTGGAATTAATACGAAATTGATCAGAATGAGATATTAGAATGCAAAACCACTAAAAAATTAAGAGCAGATATGGTGATTTCCATCCCGTGGTTGCAGACCTTGCCTGGTTTCAGAAAGGCTTTGGATCCCCTTTATGTTGGGAGGGCAAGGCCTGGAGTGTCAATTCAATAATAAATTCCTGCATAATCTTCAAAAAAAACTTTGAGGTGGCCAAAGTGAGGGCTTGGACAGAATTTTCATCTTTCAGATTTCTCATCCAAATTTTCACTAAAATTATTCCTCATTGTCAATTTTCCTTCATGAGTGGCAAAGATAAGTTTATTGGGTGATAAGACTGCAAGCATGAGTTGTTTCAATTCCTCCAGTTCCACTATTTTTGTTGCACACTAATTCTTCAAACCTCTCAAATAGATGAACCCAGTCCGGATGAAGGAATGACTATACTTTGAAAAGATTATTTGATTAGCATGAGCAGCTGTCATGGAAAAATATCAGTGAACAAAATCAAGCAATTATTGAGTGATTTGAAGCCTCTCAACAAGTGTGACTATACTTTGAACTGATTATCTGATTAGCATGAGCAGCTGTCATGGAAAAATATCAGTGAACAAAATCAAGCAATTATTGAGTGATTTGAAGCCTCTCAACAAGTGTGACCTTATTCTATTTAACCAGAATTTAATTTTATAAGATCCCAGACAGAGATGAACTCATGGTTTGTAGACGTGACTAGCTAGTCCCAAGGTGTTAGCAATCACCTAGTCGAAGGTCACTCTCAACTTGTCATCAATATCCTCACCAAAGGAAGAACTTCAAATTGGAAATTTTAGTAATTGATTCAATCAACTTTGAAGCTGCTTCTTATACACAACTTTCTCTCATTGCTTTCAAGAAGCAAAGCACTCTCTCATCTAACTGGGACTAACTCTCGAATATTCTAATCTTGGACTCCTTCAATACTCCTCTCTCCACATAACCATATGCCTTCACTCTTAAGTACACTTGTTCCAAACCCCTTTACTCTCCACTTTCACTACCCTCTTTTTAATTCTTAGGCCAATTATAGTTGAGTAATCATTCCTTGAGATAGTTTGTAAATCTCAATGATGGCTAGATTTTTGACAATTGTGAGGGAACCTCCTAAGCACCTACTCATATGTTTGGTTTGTGTAGCTGATTGCCAAGGTTGTTGGCATACTTCCCCTTATGCATATCGTCTTATTCACCATTTCCTCCTTTGCACTTTGCTTAACTCTATGTTTTCCTTCCTCCCTTGCTCTACATCTCTTCATTACTCCTAATTCTATCTCTCATGGCATACGTTGCTTACCTCTCCAACCACACTAAATCCTCTTTGGCTCCCAACATTGATGAACTCCTTAACATTTTGTTTTGAAGTGGATGGAATTGCTAAGGACTTCAACTTGGATGCTTTACGTTGTAATGGATTTGGGGGATCCCCCAGTATGAGTCCTGTTAAATCAATTCGTCAAGAGTTCCTCAACAAGCTAGATGCCATTACTCCAATGGTTTACATCATAGTTGAAAAACTCACCAAGCCCAAAAAGCACGACTCAGCAAAAGCTCAGCAAAAAACTCGGCAACTTAAAAAATTGCTTAAATTTTCATTAAAAATGCATTTTTTTTGCAAAATTCAATGATAAGATGCATCCAATGAGTCAATAAATTAGTACATAAAAGAAACAAGTTGAGTCTAGTTGTATTTGATTGATTTGAAGGCAAATTGGGTACAAAATGGCATCCTCATGTGGAATGTGCTGATATTGATAGTCTGAAACAAAATAAAAATAGCAAATTGTTTTTTGTAAAACTGAAAGCAAATACTACATTAATATATTTTACAAATTTTGCATCTTCCTCTTCCCATGTCTAGTGAAGACTAGGGGGATTTAGAAGTAGACGATATTATAGATGAAGACTTGCAGGCAAACTTGGAAACTTGGACTTGGAGAGTACCTGGAAAATCAAATGAAATGCAAATCTGTGTTACACAAGGATGTGTCCCCTACCCCAAAATCCACTGTACCCGTCCCCGGGACGAGGGGACATAAAGGGGGACGTCCCCTTGCCGTCCCCGAAACAGGCCAAAGAGTAGGAAATGGTAGGAAACGTCCCTGACCGTTTGGGGACGGCTCCCCGTCCCCAGTACGGCTGGGGGATGTTGGAAACGTCCCTCGTCGTACCGGGGACAGCTAGCCATCCCCCGCGGACAAGGAGCTTCCTACAATAAAAAAAGATGCTTGCTGGTTCAAATACACATTATTCATGCAGGAGAAAACTCAGCAAGACCAATGATCAGAACAACTTGTAACTCATAAAAGCACAAACCCAAAATAATATAATATATTCATAGTATCAAACACAAAATCATACAGTAGAAACCAATTGTTTACACATCAATGTTCATGTAGATAGTTAAATTGTAAATGAGCATATACAATTCATCAGATAGACAATATCAGTGATCAAATAGTCACTTATCCTAGCCTGTAATTGATAGTTCTAGTCTTCTAGATAAAATTATCTGTTGCTAAGCTGAAAATGACTTCCTAAAGGCTAAATATGATTAAATTTTCAAATTTCAGAAAAACATTAGTTCTTGGAGGTGTGAAACTGTTATTAAATAAAAATCAATTCAAAATGAGTAAAACAACAGAAACAATAAGACAAGCAAATGAGACGAAACATTAGGCAGAGGTCTGACTTGACAATAACTTGTGAGTTTTTGAGTCAACGAAGAGTCATTTGACTATAGCTGATTCCTTGTATTGCTAGTTGTTGTGACCTTTTTCACACATCGCCCCATTGCAAATGGGGACCCTCGCTGGTTTGCTCTTAGGGTTTAGCGTTGAGTAGCAATTTCATAGTCTCTGATACCTGGGAATTTCATGTCAAGGTCTGGGGTCATCATCCGAGCCAAGTTGGGAGTTTGAGCCCGAAACTGAACGTAAACGTCATGGAAGTGCTTAGAAGGCCTCGCAGACGAGGATCGCCTGTGCTTTCGCTCAATTCTGACACTTCCTATTTTTTAGGGATTCTGCTTTTTTGCTTTTTTGCTTTTTTCGTTTTTGGCATTTCTGGCCCAATCTGGAATTTACTATTTTTAGAAAGTTGCTTTTTGCTTTTTTCTATTTTTAGTAAGTTTCTATTTTTAGAAAGTACAGGGTGTCATTAGCATTTGAGTCAAAAGTTTCCATTTTTGGAACTAAAAAGCGAGCAAAAATCAAGCAAAAATCGAAAAATCATGAGAAAAGCAAGAAAAGCGCATGCAAAGCAGAGAAAGGCGCATGCAAAGCAGAGAAAGGCGCATGCAAGATGAGAAAAGCGAGGAAAAAGCGCATGCAAAGTCAAAAAATCAACTGGATAAGATCACGCCTTTGAGGGAAAATCACTGAAAAATCAACTAAAAAGCAAGTAGATCATGGCAAAATTCGCCTAAGTCTGGAAGAGGTACGCCCTTGAGAAAATCCAGTTGAAACTTTAGAAAATCCAGTTCGAAAATCCATTGATCAAAGGGAAAATCCAAGTAAAATTCATCTATTTGAGGAAATTCGCATTCTTCAAGAAAATCCAGTTGGACAAAGTGAAAATTCCAGTTGGACAAAGTAAAAATCGACTAAGGCATAAAAAATTATTGAACTGGACTTTAGGAAATTGAGTGAAGTGAAAATTCCAGTTGGGAAGTGAAAAATCCAGTTGGAAGTCGAATTTTCTCAAGGTAGAATCGAATTTTTTCTAAGGCAAAGTCACTTTGAGAAGTCAAAATTCCAGTTGAAAAGTCAAGAAGTCCAGTTGAAGGTCGAATTTTGCTAAAGGCAAAAATAAAAGAAAAACTTAAGTTTTATTTTAAAACTTAATCACCAAGCCAAAAGGGACGCCTTGTTTGAAAAGTCAAAGATCAGGATAAGATTGCTTTTTCGTTTTTAAAGCAAAATGCAACCAATGAGAGAAAGAAATCGACCTAAAACAATTTGGGAAGGTTTTTATTATAAAAGACAATCTAGTGAGCTCATTATTTTATTATTTACAAAGTCGACTTTCTTCACAGGCAAAGCTCTCCCAAGAAAAGACGTCTTTTTTCAACTGCAAGTGGATTTTTCTTGAGTTCCAGAACATTGAATTGGATTTTTTCTCTTCATTTCCAGATTTTCTTCAAACAACTGCAGGTTACCTTTGGCGATTTTGAAAGGGGAATTGGATTTTTCATTAAAGATTTGAGAAAACTTCAAGTACAAACCATAAAAAATCCAAAAGATTATTTAAAATTCCACGAATGCTCTTTGAAAATAATAAAGGCAAATCGATTTCATTTAAGAATTTATTCTTCATGCAGCCTTTAATCAAGTTCTGGATTTTTAATTAATTTTTCAAAAATTTCTCCAGCCAAGAAATCGCCTTTTTGCAAATTTATTAAAAAATTCTCTAACTTCGAGTTTCTTACAGGCGCAATGTCTTCTCCAAAGAACGTGGGAGGTGGAGTCAGAAAAGCTCAAGTCAAGGAAGTCCTGAAAGAATTCTATCCAGAATCCCAGTTATCCTCGAAGTGGAAGAAAGTGACAGATACAAACTTTGAACAATTTAATGCGATTCAGCACAAGAGAAGGATGTTTGGCACAGAAAACGAAATGCCTACACCTATCGCCTCAAATATTGTTAAGTCTGGACTTCATCAAGCAGCAGGATTTCCGCCTGCAGTTCAGTGCAATGAGTTAATGGTTGAATGCGCCAGAAGGTACAATCCTCAAACAAGATCAATTAAAACTCCCAATGGAATCACCTTGGCCTATTTCACAGAGGATTCAATCAGGGAAGTATTTGGTATTCCCCATCGCCGGAAAATGTTGAACAGGACTCAGCAAGAATCACAGGCCATGTTCGATCAAGCCAAGGAATCCTGTATGGACATCATCAATTCCAACTGGATTAAAGAACCCAAAAGACATCGCTCCAAGTTGCCAAAGAGACTAATTTGCGCAGATTTTAAGATAGAATACAGTGATATGATTCATATGCTGAACAGAGTTATGGGAACTTCTCAAGGAGCCTTCTTTGAAGTATGGATGTTTTCATACGTGGAGGAAATCGTATTGGGAATGGAGGCTAGATGGGAAGGAACTTTCACTCAGTGCCTGGAGACCTTGGACGTGATTGGAATGCAACTGGATTCTGTGCCGAATATCTCAATGGAGGAACTTGATTCTGTGTTAGCCAAATTTCTTGCATTTGCAGCTAGGGAGCGATCCAAAGGGAATTGCATTCTGGATTCCCACTTGCTCGAATGAAGTGCAAGGTGTCACCATTTTCCATGCTCCAAATGGCGTGTTCTGCTTGTGCCATGTGTCTTTGAGTTTGTTATGCTTTTAGGGTTAGGGTTTATCAAATTTGATCTTGGCCGTTGATTTCAAATTTAATCTTGGCCATTGCTTTGTAATTGGGGTGCCTATATAAACCCCATTCATTTCATTTATTCAGGGAGAGACTGATGAGATTGTTGCAATATTGCTGTTTAAATAATAAGTGGATTCAGAGTTGAGCATTTATTATTTCTATGAGCCCGCATGGTTTCATTGATTTCTTCAAAATAGAGTAAATTTGTTTTCAAGTATTTTAGATGAATGAAAGATTGATAGTGTTGGAAAGTGGAATTAGTTCATACCTTTTTCAATTGGATGATTTTCAATTTGATGTGTAAGGTTAGTCTGAACATTAAAATTGCTTAATTTGAGTTCTATTATCTATATGCATTGGTCGAATTGATGGTGATATAGTGTAATAGGATATCTTTCGTAAACCCTTGAAGATTGCACCGTCTTTGTCTAGTTGTAGTGCCGTGCTTGGCGAAGCAAAGATTGGTTTAAATTCCATTATCCAGCATTTGTCTCCGAAGTTCATAGGATTAGTTCTGCATAAATCTAGTTCCTTACCCTCATCCTTTTTCTTATTTATTTTATCCTAAACTGAAAATTCCAAAAAACATAAGAGCGTTCAACGTTACATCAATCCAACTCCCTACTTTGAGTAAGTTCCTCATTACAAGGTCCCTTTGTGAAACCAGCATATCACATCATCCATTGAGCTTGTCCATCCCCCAAACCGGAACATTGGAATTACCGTATGATCTTTCTAGCAATCTTAGCATAAGAGGTAATTTTTCAAGAGAGGATAAAGCTGCCTTTGGGCATTCTTCTTTTTTCTTTATTCTAAAGTGTTGGGTGTGTCACAAAACACGCATCACTAGTTTGCACTATGCATGTCTGAAGTTGCTTTCCTTCAAACTGTATGTTTTTCAGGAATGGCATGGAGGAAGTGTGCTACAAAATGAGTTGAAAGGGACCTGCATAAATGAGTGGCTTATATCATATCCAAGATTGCGGCTAATCAATCATGTTGCCACAATGGCTAAAACCCAGGGTATGAAACCTGGCAAGAGAAATGTGGATTGAGAAAGTTGATATCCATGAATTTATAAAGGTCGAAGAATCTAATTCAAGAAATCTTTTAAGAAACCAATAAACATGAATATGGCTGATTAAGGAGAATCAGAACAAACTGTTACTTATTAACAGATCACAAGAAAATATTAAAGCAATTCTTAACTTTTATTATGTTGTTATACTACTGCTCTCGCAATTTATTTACATATTGATAGTTGTTAATATGTTATCAATTATTGACATATCTCTCTCTATAATATATTAATAAATTTTGAAAAATTCATATATATATATATATATATATATTCGTCCCCTATCGTCCCCTAAAAATGCCCCCCTAGGAAACGTCCTGGAAACATGTCCCCTGCCATCCCCCCGTCCCCGTCGCCGAAACGCCATGGAACACAAATGCAAATGCCTTTTTAGTGGCCATGGGAGATCTTTTTTTCTTGGACGGGCGAGTTTTTTTTGCATGCTCTAACGATTTTTGGCGAAAACTTGCCAAAAACTCGGCTAGTTTTTCTCCTTTATTTGGCGAGCAATTTTGGAGAGTAAATGCAGGAAAAACTTTCCGTCAAAAAAAACCCAGGAGTTTTTTAGAACTCGCCGATTACTCGGAGAGTCTTCCCCTTGCAACTCTCCCACTAGCTAACAAAATATCAACCTAGAACATCTTTCACCACCACTTGTTCTATCAAAATTGGACTATGTTACCAGATCCGCTTGGTGACTGGCCAAATCCAAGTCTAGTTCAAACCAAATCTGTGGTCCAATTTAATTCCCCTTTAGATTCTAGCAGGGCACAACCATGGTGTGTTGGGTTAGTCCAAGATGAACCCTAGTTGTTGTCACTGTCGTTGTCTATTATTCATGTTGTGTACTAGAGTATCTTGTTGTTGACTCCATTATTAATTCGTTTCCAATTGTTTGGGATTCTCATTTACCTTACCTACTCCAACCCAAAGATATCAATTATGTTGTCAATTTAAGGTTTAAGCAAGAACCTAATATTTCACACTAAAAAGCAACAAAATAAGTTTTGACGTTCATTTGTGGTACAATGGAGTATGGCTTGGAATATAAAGAACATTTTTCTTTGCAAGGATACACAAATGCAAACTATGTAGGTTCTTTGGATGACAAGAGGTCTTCTTCAAGCTTCGTTTTCTCTTTGGGATATGGTCTAATATCATGGGGGAGTAAAAACAAGCCACTATTGCTTGATTTTCCACAAAAGCAAATTACCGCTCTATAGGTAGTGTTGTCTATGAAACAATATGGTTACATCACATCTTGATAGGAAAGGGTGTGTCTAAGAAATAACACACAATTTTGTTTTTGCAACAATCAAGGAGTGCTAAAGCTTGTTCATAGTCCATTTTTTCATGAGTACACTAAACACATTGAAGTTCAATGCCACTACATCCGCAAGTATATTCAACATAATGTTCGGCTCCAATCCACTCGAGTAATGTGCAAATATTTTCACCAAATGTCTTGTCACCATAAAATTCGAAACTTTCTAGAGCTTCTTGACTTGGACTCTCAAGAAAATGATGTAATAAGAGGAGGATTGTTAGAATAAATAAGTATATAATATTGCATCATTTTAATAATTAGCAATAATAATACATCACATTATTACTATTAATAATAGAAACAAATTTTATCATCTTCTCCTGGGTTGCCCGTATGCACAAGAGTGTTGGAGTTGGTTGTGCGCTAGGCTGGGGTGGGCTTGCAGTATGCCATATGATCTGCTCAATTGGTTTCAGTCATAGCCTCTCTTAAAAAGGAAATCGGTATTTGGGGATCTATGGACGGTTAGCCCATCAATAGTGGTATGGGAATTGTGGAAGGAAAGAAATAGGAGATTGTTTCAGGATAAGAGAATGTGCCCGGCTTCCCTCATCAACAAGATTGAGGCTGTAATAATTGAAACTTTGAATGCTAAACTAGACCAGAAAGTAGCCAAGGACAAAATCTTTTCGGAGTGGGATGCGAAACTGCTTGCAGCTTGGCCCTCTCTCCGGGTTTTGACCTGGGTTGGAAGTGGTGGAATTGGGACTGAGCAAGCCCGAGCCTCAGTGGTTTGGTCTCCCCCTCCACAGGGGTGGTACAAACGATGGGGCATCCAAAGGGAATCCGGGTCCATCAGGAGCAGGTAGGTTGTATCATTAGGAATTGGCAAGGGAATACAATCTCATCCTTGGCTAAGAGGTTGTCGGAAGGAACAAACAACGAAGCGGAATTCTTAGTTGTCATCCATGGGATGAAGCTTTGCAAAGAATTAGGACTGGCCAGGATTGCAATAGAAGGGGACGCAGCCTTGGTTATCAATGCTCTTAGAAGTGGCAATACCCCCAATTGGAAACTCCGAGCTCTCCTCACCAAGGCAGTCGAGATAATGCAAACATTTGAGAATTGCACCATAAATCACATTTACAGAGAAGGTAATAAGGAGGCAGATGCTTTGGCCAACGAAGGAGTAAATGGTAAATAAGGGTCTTGCCCATGTGCCAAAAAGGGGCAATAGTCTGAGGCTTGAGCCATCCATGGCCAAATTGGGCACATGGGCATCCCCACTAAAAGGAGGTGACGATGGCCAAATACACCATATTGGCCACCAAGGCAATCCAGTCGTATACCCGCAAGGCCGCAACATCTTTCTAGAATAGGAGAGGAGACAAATCTGAAACAGGGCGTACATTCTTCGTTATCAGAGCAGTGAGGAGATTGATTGCACAAGGCAGATTCAAAGAATTGGACATGAACATTCAATACCCTCTAACTCGGCCATCGAAAAGATCCTTAGCAAGATCAGTTGATTTTGGTATGTGTGGAAATGGCATGGGAGAAGAGCTGCAAAGGACGGTTAATGATGAGAGGCAAAGATCGGACGCCTCCTCAAGCAAACATCTAGAGCAAACAAGTACTGCAACCCAAAGGAATTTATAGCCACCTTCAATGAATCATATGGAAGCGATTGATATTGGAGGTAGATGCAGAGGCAATTAATGAAGCAAGGTTGGCAATTTCGAAACACTCAATGGCTTGAGCCTATTTCTACCAAAGATCTAACAGTCGAACACAACGAAGATGGAAACCCTGATCAAACTACGTTGCTCAAAGAAGCAATCAGCCTTTATAGGCTTCATTACTGATCAGAAGCTCAAGCAAATTTGCCTTAATAAGGACATATTGTGTCTCGAAGCTGTGAGGATGGTGATAGGGAAGAAGTTTTGCTTCTCGGGCAATCAAATGAGGGCAAACTCAGATATATCCTCGCGCTTCCTTGCCTCACCATTGGATTTGAACCTACCGAAACTCCGGTGTCTGTTGCTCCTAAGGATGGTATTCAAAGCTGCAATCTTGTTGGACGACGTGGACATGGTGGCAGTGGCTCAGTTGGGGGTTGGGATCCCCCTTTCGGATGATATTGATAAAATGCTTTTGCAGGGCGTCGAGGTGGAATGGCACCCCTTCATTCTCAACATGGACGCGGAAGGTTTGGAGCGCCACAGACACTAGGCGACCGTCATAGGCTACAATTTCCTCTGCAGAAGATTGGGCCTGAACGAGGTAGACGGTATCCAGTGGTGCCGCGAATTTGCTAAGTTGGTGAAATCAACTAGATTCTACAATGAAGGGGATTGAAAGTCGGGGATGGTGGAATGGAATTGTTTTGTTTTGTGCGGGCCTATAGCCATCGTAGACATCAGTGGGTTGATGAACTAGTCCATGTCTATAAGTTTTGTTTTGTTTTGTTTTTTTAAATTTTGTAGCTCTCCTGGGAGGAGTAGAACTTGCATATTGGACCTTGCCCAGAAATTTTGCGGGCTGAAATGATGTACAAATTTATATTTTCAATATAATCTATGCAGCTTTAGCTGCGTTTTACGTATCAAAAAAATAATAGAAACAAATTTTGGGTAGTTGGTTGGTTTGCTACTTTAACCTGCAATCTCTTTGCATATATTCTTCCTCTATTGACTAATTGAATACTACTCAAGGCTTCTTGATTTTATTAAATTTAATGTATTCCTTTAGCATTATATTTGGATAATTTGTTGGAAATAAATTCCTTATTCTATGATCTTTATTTCTAATATCATAAGCTAGTTTGAAGCCATTGGATCTTATTATTTTGAAAATAGGTCATTAGGGTAATATGGCACACTAGGATTATTTTTCATTACTTTATTCTTTTTCCCTTTTATAACTTATCTTTCACATGCCCTTGCCCAAATACTTGGTATACGATGTCATAGCTATTATGGCTGGTCATATATTATTGTCATAGTG
Source organism: Sequoia sempervirens (assembly GCA_007258455.2). NCBI lineage: Eukaryota > Viridiplantae > Streptophyta > Pinopsida > Cupressales > Cupressaceae > Sequoia > Sequoia sempervirens. The sequence goes on along the minus strand of VDFB02282706.1, from coordinate 161,101 downwards.
TCACAAGAATAATCTAGATTTTTATTAATCTTTCTTACACTTGAATCTCCAATGTGAAGTGGAATTACATATGATATTCTAATACATGAGATTTCTTCCCACTCTTATATACAAGTGTACATTGTTCATCTATTTCATGTAATGGAGACTTAGGATTGTATATTTTTGAAGATAGTGTGACACATAGCTTTGTAGCGTGATAAATCTCTTTAGTGGAATATTTCAATCTACATTTGTCTTCATTTCAGATACAATTGGGCTCCATTTCTTCTTTTAATGTGTTTACATTTATCAGGTCATGTGGCATAGCCACAAACCTTTTTAAAGTCAACTGCCCAATATGCAGCTCAAATTTCATAATCACAAAACCTTAGCATGTGAACATCATTTGAGTCATTTTGTTATTTTGAATTTCATACTATGCTTGACCTACTATGGCTTCTAAAAAACTTGTTGAAGTAATTATCACCTAGGATAGAGTTGTTTGCTTGTTGCAACTACTTTGCTTATGCCCATTACTATTGCAACTTTAAAATTTGAAAGTGCATTGATTGGTTATAGATTATGTCTATCATGTTTACCTTGTAACTCAAATATTGTTGGTTGCCTACTCTCCTTCAATATTTGTGGATAATTGTCTATAGCTATAGAAGAATCTTCCTTGTGGCAATATTTTGAATTGGTTCTAGGGTCTTTTGGTAAGTACTATCTACAATAGCCTTTGAGTCAATTTTTTGGTAAGTTGTAAATCCTATTATGAAGCATTATGGTTTCTTTAGTAGTCTCCTCAAAGAGATAGGTTTGATAGGAAAAAGTTTGTCAAAATTGTATCAAGTGCTATCTCCTTACTATTAGATGTCTTTTCCTCATCAAAGTTGGCAATGTCCTAGAGAGTGAGCTTCCTAAATGCCTTGTACCTTCTATGTTCCATCTTAGTGATTACAACTTCATATTCCTCCTATCTTTATCACACCATCAACACCATTGTTGGCACACATGGTACTCTAGAAAGATCCAAGAATTAATTTGGCTTGAGAATCTACAAAGCATTGTTTCTATATAGCTAGGATTGGCCTAGAGTTGGTCAACTATTTTTATTAGGGCAAGTGACCCTTAGTATAACTATTTTTATTAGGTCCACAAGAACAAATAGTTGATAGGGCAACTCAATCTACTTTGGGTTTGCACTCTCATTATTATTGTCTCTCCCCAATGTGAGGCATTGGGCTCTTCCCCAATTCCAATGTGACTTCTACACTAAAAATTGACTTTTCTATTTTGCATTCTAATTGAGTTGAATAGGACCTTAACGAAACTTAACCTAATGACATCCAAGAGTCTATTTCCCTGAGGTCCTCCTCAAATAAATGACTAGCTAAAAGCATATTTCAAGCTTTATGATTTTACCTTAAACATGTCAATAAAACCATGACAACTTGTCAACAACAAAAAGTTACATAATTCTACTTCTTAAAAGACAATCATCTTCCCCTCTTAGCATTTGATATACCTTCTAATATATCCAAGTTAACAATCACTTTTAAGGTAATAATTGGCATAGTAAACAAAGTAATCACACACCCACCATGTGCGTTGGGTGCCTTTACTTTCACTCATTAGATGGTGTAAATGTAGTAGCATGCAATTCACCGCATTTTTTTATTGCAAGGAAAGAGAAAATTAGTTGGAGAAAATAATTGACAAAATGGAACTCATTTTCAAATTTTACTAGCATTAACTAACCTATAATTATCTTGTTGAGGGTGTCAAAATAGATAAAACAAATTCACTAATGAAAATCTAAGAAACTAAACAAAACATGTGTAAGTCTAGCTTGCTGAAATGTTCAATGACAAATGCACTACTGTGTAGAGTACATATTTTATCATTGAAGTTGCCAGACTAGTGTACCTCATTATCCCTCTTTCATAAGGGTTGTCATGCTACTTTAAATAGCCACCATATGGATCTAGATGCCTTTATTGGAATCAAAAGTCTTGATTGCACATGATCCCAAATAATGATTGTGTAATCAAGATCGTTCAAGTACTTATAATTTGTGTTGGGATTTGTACAACCAACCTAAGTGTTGTCATTGTTGGCTCTAGGCAATCCATGCTAGTTAGTATCCTACATTCTAATTGTAAACCCTTTGAAATTGACAAGTTGGTATAGGTTATCAACAACATTGCATATTACAGACCTAGTAAAATAATTTGAAAATGGAGTGTAAAAATACTCCTTTTGGTATCAAAGAGATTAAAGGCCGACTTAGGATGTAAGTTTCAAAGATTTAGTATTCTAAAAGTAAGAGGAATGGGGCCCTCAAAAGTGAACCTAGCCAACTAATTTTCCAAATGAGACCTCGCTCAAAAAATAAGTTATTACACTTGGTACAAAGTGACCAAATATTGAAACATTGTAGGTTGGATTTCAACGAAATGGCCTCCACACCCATGTATTGGATTCATCTAAACTTTTTGATCAATAAAACACTTTGGATGTAGAATCTTGTTAAACATTTTTTTTTAGAATTTAGTGGCAAAATTCATGAATTTTTGTGGAGAATCATATTTTCTATGGAACTTTCAATGGTGATGCAATTTAAACATAACTAAACATCTACAAAATGTCAAATACCCCACATTTGAAAGAATTAAAACAATAAAAAGTTTAACATTTGAATCCTTTTCAAGCATACTTAACCAAAACCTTCTTTGGATCTTGCTCTTAATGTTGCTTATGTGCCATGTTTGTCTGAGGACAAAGATATTGTAAGGAATTTCTTGAAGCCCTCAAATACCACAATATCGATTCCTAATCCAAGCAAATTTTGCTCACTCTTTGTAACAAAGCTTTGAAATTTGATAATTTGATGAGGGAGAATCTCACTGATTTCTTTCAATCTAGAACATGTTGATCTAGAAGCATAATCAGAGCACAATTTGACAACAATATTTGAATAACTTGTGATGGCAACACATTTGAAACACAAACGTTAAATACCAATTACCCAAATTAGCATCAACGACGACAAGTTTCATCTAAAACGTTAGTTCATGGTTTCTTGCTTGCAACTCAATTATAATTTGCAGCCTTCCTAGTACTTGCACACAATAACAAATGTGTATACATTTACAATTGATTGGTGACTTTTTGAGAAGGCTTGATATTTGTGCCAAAATGTTCTAGTGGTTAACTAGAATGCTATCACTTTGCCTAAAGGAAACAATGGCCTAGAAGCTAATTTCATATTCAATATTCAACACAGTTACTGAGGATAAATATAACAATAGTTAATGAACTATCAACTAAGCATGTGTAGTGATTAAAATGCATTTATTACAGCCAAAATAGTTAAAACTTAAATGTCAAACACTTAATTCATTGATGTCACCACTTACCAGTGTTGATGTGAGCAATTAATGAACACAAAATCAAAGTAAACAAATAAGCTAAGGTTCCATATTAAACTCCTTTCACTAACTAAGAAAGAGAAAAAAGAGAATGTTGATAGGAATAGGTTTTTTTAATAATTTGTATAATTTTATTGAGTAACTAATGGCTTTGATTTTGTTTGGTCAATGAAAGCTACTAGATCCAACAACCTTGGGACACAAATGGGTACACATTCCCTAAGATGTTTTACTACACACCTTTTTCGACAAGCATGCCCAATGTTTTCTAGGGTGAAATTTGAACCAAGGTCATCATCAAGGTAATAATCCATGTTTACTCCACCACTTATGCCCACTAGACTAAGTAATTAATGATGTCAAATCGATGACAAGTTAATTGATATTGGACAATAAAATTTGTATTGCATTTATACTTGACCTTTCAATCAATATTATGTGACCCTTCAACAGCTACTACAAGCTGAAATGCCATGAACTCCTTGCAATTAAAGCCATGACTTGCTCATTCATGTTTTACAAGTCTCCATGTTCATTGGCAAAGATAAATAAATTTTGACTAAACCCTCAAGTCTTTGTACCTTCTACAAAATGTTTTTGTAAAAAATTAATTGCTTATTTCCTAAAACCCGCCTCATTTTTCACCCCTTGTTGAACCCTCCTTCATCTTATAATTCCCTGTTCTCAAAACTCCATGAACACACCGCCCTCCCTCCCACAAGTAAAGATAATAATCTTTGTATCCCACCAATACCACCATGATTTTCATATTCAATACCTATTTTTCTTCATTTTTTAGTTTTTTGTTTCTAATTATAATAAAATTGAAAACCCCCACTAGTTCTCATACATTGTTTATTTTCTACTCTAGATGATTGAACAATTGGACATTAATATGATTTGCTTGAGTTGTTTCCCACTCATGGAGTTCTCAAGCAAACTCCCTTGTCACTAATCAAGTAATGATATAGTGGTACCCTCCTCCTCCTCAGTAGTCTCAAGATTAAATTTGATGAGCAATGAGAGGGAATTCCAAAGAACTAGGAGCGGGTTGCATTGTGAGAAATGAAGTGGGAAGAATGATAGGTTTTGTGCCTCCAAGAAATTGCCAATAGGATTGAATAATGAGGCAATGAATTGGATTTTTTTTGCTCAACATTTAGCTTTGCGCCAAATCTGGAATTAATGGGGTAGATGTAGAAGGTGAGTGACTCTATAGTTGTATTTAACACTAATAAGCAAAAAACAAATAGCTATAAAGTCAATAACATTTTTCAATGTGCTTGGCCTTTGTTGTATCCACTGAATTATTTCTCCATTTCCCATTGTTATCACAAGGCAAATAGAAAAGTCAATTTCCTTGTTAACTATAGTCTCGATTATGCCTAAGACATTATAATTAATTATTATCTCATATCATTATAATTAACGTTATCCCATATCATGGGAAGGACTAGATTTAAATTAAGGGTCACCTCAAGGTATGCAACATTAAGATTGATGGCATCATTGATCAACCAAACAGATGGCACGAGTGAGTTGACCCTTAAAAGGTGAATGTTAGATGACTTTTGAAATATCACTTCTTTCAACTTCTAGCACAACATTTCAATGGAAACCAAGTTTCGTCTCTCTTCCAAAAATAGGTAAATAACTTTTTTTGGATCTATCCCTTGATCAAAGGCTAGAGAATGTGTTTAATATAAGTTTGAATGCAATCTAGCATGCTATCAAGATGGTGCTAGGGTCAAACTTCCTAGAGACTGCAATAAGGATTAAATCAACACTAATTTGGCTTCAATGTTCATGTCAACACCGATAGACTATGGGAAAGAAAAAAGCATGGTTAAGGCCCTAGCAAAGTTTAATGTCAAGAAACACTTCTTAGGGGACTTGGATGACACCTTGCCATTTGCCATGGCTCACCCAAGCCATCCTCTACCCATGGTCATGAGATGTGTTGTCTAGTGTCTATAGCATCCTTCAAATAGTTGGAGACTTGCTTTCTTGTGTTGGTAGAGGCTATCAATGAAGAAAAACAAAGGCTCCTCAAGTGGTTTCGATATTGCAGATCTTAAACATCAATGCACACTCCATGCTTTACCAAATAAAGTCAAGGTAAAATGTGCTAAGAAAGCTATATCCTTCCTAAAGCTAATTGCAAGGCTTGGTGGAGACAATTTGGCCAACGGCTTTGCAAGAAGGGCACGGGGAGAGCCGAAGATCAAAATAGTTTATGTATGGATGATTACTATATTACTATTAATATAAGAATGTTTCTATAAGTGTTTTGATTTCAATTGCTCAAAAGTCATAGTAGATATGGCTACTATTTGGGGAGATTTATACAAAGGTTGCTAAGTTTGGGTTCACTATTTTGGAAGTAATTTTTTTCTCTTTCAGCAATAGTAATGGTATATCTCCTCTAGCTTGAGGTTGAAGAGTTCACTGTTTTGGAAGTAATTTCTTTTTTGTCTCTTCTAGCAATAGTAATGGTATTATTACTCCCCTCGCTTGAGGTTGAAGTGTTTGTACTTTCAACACCCCTATTCAAGGGTTGATGATCATACAAATCTATTAGATGTTTTATTATTATATATGTGAAAGTGGACCCTAAGTCCATAATTAACTAGTCAATGAAGAAAAAAGATTTTCTTGGGCTATTATAAGGTGCATTCCTAACTTTATTTTCTTTCTTACTCTTTAGTTTTTAGTGTTTACATAAACACCCGTATTTTCACAATTGCCTAAATCAATTAGTTATTTGTGTTGAAGCTCTTTAATTCCATTCCTTGGAGCTCTTAAACTGGCTCCTTTTGAGCATCTTACCTCTCAATGAAGATGTTTTAACTTTGGGGTTTTAAATCCCTTTCTTTCAATAATCATATAAATTCAGCCCTCTAGGCCCTCCATGCAAATGCACGTGTACTAATTGTGACTCCTCTTGGGCCCCTCCATTTCGTCCTAGATAGATTCTCCCAATGAGGACTTTGAGCAACACTTCCAATACCAATTATCAACAAAAAGGGCACCATCAAGGCCAAAGGCAAAAGCCAAATTTTGATTTTCACTAGTTCTAAAGGTACCATAGTCATTGCATGATTTGATTAAATTCTCCAAACCTGAAGTTCAAAATTAAATCACCCTACCTTTAATGTGCCTCCCATGTATAGATCCTCCAAAGTTGCCTGCAACTGAACTATGACATCATCTCCTTTCGCGGTTTTATCCTCCTCTTCTTCATTAGGATTCCCCCCACCAAAGAAGCTATCATGGAAGAAACAACAAAGTGCAACAATTAGAAAGATGTTTAAGAAAACCATTCATTATGCTTAATTTCCACATATTTCTAACTGAAATGCACCAAAAAGAGAGATAAAATAGTCTTAAATTATAAATATTTATTCCCTTCAACATTCCACTTTGGCTCTACCATAATTATTTAAAAAGTTATCTTATAAATATTAATCCTTGAATTGAGGAGTAAGAAGGCCAAATTGGTCCTTGAAGCTACAAAAGACATGATTATACAAAACTTAAAAGTCATAGCCTACCCACATGGTCAAACAGATTGATACAAGTCTATAAAATTTGAACTATAATAGACATTCTACCATCTATAAAAAAGTAAAGTAAACTATTAATACTAAACGTGATAAAAGTTATAAACAAATCCACTATTAAATTACTCTAAACCTTCATCTCATAAGCCCATAACATAAAAAAATAATAACTTGACAGAAACTGATTTATGTCTAACACTCACAAAAGATAACTTTTAATATAAAACAAATTTTATCAACAAAATGGAAAAATGGTGAAAATCTTGTATTGAAGAAAAGATAAGCCATGTGATGCAGAGAAGTGCAAACACAGTTTTATAGAAACTTCCACAGATTTTCAATTTCCATTATATAAATCTTGAAGCACTTAAATGGAATGCTGAACATACAAGTCAAATCCTACAGCTTCCCAATCTCTTAAATTGGGCACTGCATGCCTAAGGAAAGAAGATGCATTAAAGAGCAATATGTTGGAAACTAAAATGACCTTGTTCTTGTAAACGATATTAATGTGTGTCACATCCTTGATATGACATTGGTTTATCGATTCATTACAACCACATGAAAACTTGTAATAAGCATATCTGCATCAAGACAAATATGAAGAAAACATTCTTCAAATATTAGGTACTTTTTAAATTTTTCTCTCTACCCTTGCCAATTGAGTTTTATCTTCACATTCATTCTAAGAATCTAAAGTAATGTTTCTTGCTCATTGCCTCTTGTTTTGAGCTTTTTCCTCAAATTTCTAACCTCTTTTACAATTCTTAGGATTTCTGTCTTTTCCCTGGATATGTGCCTTCTAGGATCCTCTATATTTTATGATAACCCCTTCAAGTTACTCTGAAAGGTTCTTTCCAACAAACAACTCTGGATTCCATTTGAACTTTGCATTATTGGCCCTTCGGATATTGCCACTATCAGCGAAGAGCAATTTGTTCTATCGAATATAAGTTTGTAGTTCGTTTTAAGAAAGTTTTTTCTGAGATAGTAGGGGTTTCAGTCTAATGTTCAAGGGCAATTTTAAGTTCTATTAGGTTGAGATCTAGAGCTGGGAGCTGGCTAATGTGTCTAAGACTCTGCATACCACTATGCAGTCCTTCACCTGTTTCTGCCAAAACATTCATTTTCCTGTTCTAGATTCTTCATAGTAAATTCAATCCTTTAATCGGTGCTAGGATTGATGTGGGTTTCACAGCCCTCATTTTTCTGAATAAGTCTTAGTAAATAGATTGACCATTTACAATGTCTAGCAGAAACTTGATGAGTACTAAAATCTATCTTACACCCTCCTTCCAGTCTTCTATATACTGAAAAGCAACAGATGCCACAAACAAAACAGTACTCCAAACGGGTTTTTCAAAATTTGGAAAAGAGTGTGCTTCATCAACAGTCAAACTCAGCACTTTCAGGTTAATTTTCTTTACTACACCAATTTCATTTTGTAAAAGTTGGGTATCATGTTTGCAAAAGTGTTACTTTGTTACTAGTTAAAAAATGTCATAAGGCCAAGAACTATAGCCACCATGAAGATAAAAAATAGCTACAATTGCAATAAAAGATCATATTGTCTTCGTTATTGACTACAGACAAGTGCAGTAGAAGAAGATAGAACACTTAGTAGTATTGTATAATCTCTTGATGGAATTGTGGTATAAAATGATAGATTTCATACAAAACTGTAACCTATATTGGTCTTCGAGCCATTTTACAGGAAAGTAGTCATCAAGCTGTAGTTATGCACATCTTTATGTGACATAAAAAAGAGAAATTGTGCATGCATTCAAAATACATGCGTGTGTGCATATGCAAAAATATATGTACTACAAGTCATGTCAGAAATATGAGGCAATGAGAAATCCCTTCTTATGACCATAAGGTGTGCCTTGCTTCTTATTGAAATTTTGATACTGGTATGCCACATGTCTCACACCCAGCCTTGACTCAATGACAAATAAATAGAGAAATATTAAATATTCAAAAAGAAAAGATGTGCGTGAGAAGAGCATTCATATCCAGAAGCTCCTCTCACACATTACAATGGACTGTGAAAAAATTATGTCTGTTAGAAAAGATGTGTTTAAAAGGAAACTGTTGGTGAATATTTCCTGCAACTTTCAGTTGATCATCGAGTACTCTTGTGTATTTTGATTACTTACTAAGTATTCACACATTTTGACTAGTTTTATCTTTTAACTTTTAACTGCTCAAATTCAATTTGACCTACTTCTTATTGGGTACACGTCAATTCACCTTGTTTAGTGGTAGGTGACTAAAATTTGCTAAGTACTTGCTTAATGGCTACAACAACTATGATTGATGTTGTGCTCATGTGCACAAAAATATGAAAACTTGTGTACTAGCAAATTCTTACACATGCCTGCCCCCTTTGTAAATCAACTCAATCAATAGCTTTGAAGGAAACACACATTACTTGATATCATTGAGTAGCAGAAAGTCATAATTGAGCTGTGGCCGGGAATCACAAGGAGACAAGCAGCAATCATGAACATCCTAGTATGCAAAAAGGGAAGAGTTGGACTGTTTAATAATGAGCCTTAGCTCCATCCTTAGTCAGGATGCTCTGATTCAAATTCAAGTCATCACAGGGCTCACCTAAAAGAGGACAATCATAGAGAAATGAAGTGAGGAAGGACTATTTGATTGTCTATGCCTGTCAAATATTGATGATCATGGAAAGCATTGACAAGATAAAAACATGACTACCATCAGAAGTTTGGATGATATTACTCTCACCATTCCCCACGAGTGCATCGAGATTAACACAAGAGGAAGTAACTATTACATTAAACCTGGGCCTTGATGCCAGGCTATACCTCCTGACTAGATCATTAATATCAATAGTGAACATATTGATGTTTCAAAACAAGGAACATATTGTCTTATATTCACTCTGCAAATTACAAGGAACGGAGACCACACAAAGTATCTCAAATATCCTTAACTAAAAACAGATGTATTACTACATAAATGTCATTTTTACCTGAAGATATCTTGAAAGTTCATGCCACCTCCTCTTCCACCACCACTGCCAGCATGTTGTTTCAGACCTTCTTCTCCATATTTATCATAGATATCCCTTTTTTCACGATCAATGAGCACTTCATAAGCTGTAAAAAATAAAGCCAGAAAAAGTAATCTGTCATCTCAGAAATATCTTGGCAAAACAGATTGATATTTTTTGAAGAAGCGACTCCAAAGCACATGAAGAGAAAGATCATTGAAGCAGTTATTATTAAAACAGCAAGAAGAGCTAGGCAAATGTCTTGGTTCTCACAAATTATATTTGTCAAACTTCTTGCATTAGAAAAGAAACAAGGGCATTGAATGTTAATGAATGTGTTAAGAGAAAGGCTTTCAAGAAAAATAAGATCATCAAAAATTCAAAGGGCTACATGATCTCCTATAGAATAAGACGCTAAAAACTTGGAAATGCCTAAAGGGAAAACTAGGTCAAACAATCATCAGTCAATTGATATAAACATCCATAAACAGCTCCATAATTTTGTGAGTTGAGAAAATATCAATTCAATCTCAACTAGGTTTTGATTTATGCTGAGGGCAATTAGAATGATGATGACCCAGTTTCAATCTCTACCTGGATTGATCCTCTGTCGGTATGTGGATGTAAGGTGTTTCATTCCCTGACACAATATAGAAAAATAAAAAAATAAATATAAAAGAATTTCACCAGCTGTGCTTTTCCCCACCCAAATCTTTCTGAGAAAGATTGAGATAAAGTCGTGTGCAAGCCACTGGGAACTTCTGCATGATACATAACATTATAGGTCTCGTGTTATGCAATACAACCACATAGCTCTTGGCGGCATGTAATACGGCCCCTAAAGGTATATTTATTGAAGCATCCAAACTAGAAAAGACCAATCCAATAGAATGGAAATTAACAGCATTTCCTTCTGTAGAACTGTCAATCAACAAAGGGAATTGCAATCCACTCCTACAGGGTGCATTTATCTTTTTTATGTACTTTCCAAATAAACAAGAGGGTTTGGAAAGGAGATTGCAAGTTGCTCCTACATACTGCGTTTATCTTCTTTCTGTACTTTCTTAATTAACAAAGATGGTAGCAATTTGCTACTACATACTGCATTTATCTTCTTTCTGTGTTTTTCATATTGGTCATATTGATATATCCAGCATGTTCCTGGCATTGCAATGAAAATCCCTTATTCAAAAAAAAAAAAACTACCTACTGATTGATTCCCCAATTCAAAAAAATATATCTGGTTATGTAGAGATTCCATAATTCCGAGGAAAAAACACTTAGAGAATCAGTACTTTAAAATTAACAGCAAATATGAAAACCATATAACGTACAATTTTCACGTCAATTGACAGATATGTTATTTTCAGTGGTTATGGTTACCACTTCAATTCCAAAACATAACCACCAACATAACGAACCAGACGCCAGATCTAAATCAGATGAAACACTTTACAACAGAATCAATGCCTCTAAAGCCCATCAAAAAATAACATATTTCTGCAAACCGTTTTATTGCATACCATTACTAATTTCTGAGAAACGTTTTGTTGCTTCTTCATTCCCGGGATTCTTATCCGGGTGATATTTCAGTGCAAGTTTCCTGTACGCTTTCTTAATCTGCTCTTCTGGAGCACCCCTCGGAACTTGCAAAACATCATACAAATTCTTCCTGCAAAACAAACAGATTTTTGACAGTGTTACATTATAAATTTAAATCAAAAAACAAAAAAAAAAACAGAGATTCCACAGCCTTAATTGAATCTCAAAAAATAAGGCCAAAATGCACATACGCAGCAAATGATCTGTCAATATAAAATACAGTAAACAGAAATAACACCACCAGAGCCCTTGCGAGTCTCATGGTGATCAAATTTCCGTCAATAGACAGAGCGGATTGACGATTTGTCGCGGACAATTGTATTAAACTGCGCCGATCCAATGGATCGGCTACTGGTCTGGGTGATTAAAAGGGCAAATTGTTGAGGTAAAAAACTTGTTCTGTTCTCTCACAGCCACTGACTCTTTCTCCGTCTCCGTCAATTAACGCACCCGTTATTGCATGTTTCGGGGTGCGTATCAGTTATAAAGCGCGAGGATTTAGACTTTTCATGTCGACGTGGAAATTTAAACCTGAGCCAATCAAAACGCGTGAAAAAATTGTTTGCCATTTAGAGTGCTCCACGTGTCCAACTAATGGCTTCTATGAATACAAAAACATTGGAGCTCCAATATTTTCTTTGTACGTTAAGACCAGATTGGAATACGCGAATTCATTTTGACTGGAATTTGGGTTTGAATAGTATTTTTCCTCTATGTTTAGAAATCTATTGAAAATTGTGTGAGCACTATTTTATTTGTGGTTGGAATTTTATTTTAAATAAATCTATACATTATTGTGATGATAGATATTTTGAATTTGATAAATTTAAAATTGAAATCAAGATAAAAATAATCAAATAAATATATATTATTAGTATAGGTATTTTATATATATATCTATTTAAAAAATGTCAAAATATAAATTTGAAGTTATTTAAATTACTTAAAGTTATTTTATTTTATTAAGTAGAAGTAGAAGTAGAAGTAGAAGTGGAAAGAGAAGTAGAAGTAGAAGGCTACTAATAGTGTGTCACACTTTTAAGACATCCTCATTTTTGTCTGAAATCACTTATTTTTAGAAAAACTAATGATTTAAGCCTTGAGAGCTTCCATCTAAAGGGTTTTAATTGAAGAGAGTTAGATGAAATCCCCTTAAATCAAATCTTCTTCGATAGAACCCCTCTAGTATTAAATCATACCCACAATGGAGTCTCCTTTGCAGCAAAAAAAACACTTTTTTTTTTACCTTTTGAGGGATTAAATAAAGTCATTTAGAAATTATATTTTGCAACATTGTAACAATTTTTCCGAGTATTGTTTTGATATGTTCTCATTTTATCATGTATTTAAATTTTTATTTTTACTAAACATAGGTTTTTCATTGAACATCAAGTTCTTCATTCTAGAGGTGGAAAAATAGTAAACCATTTTAAAAATTACCTTAACCCTAGGTATTAATATCCTTGTTTTGGCAAAAAAAAAATGGATTTTAATATATACACAACAAGTTATGTTTGACGATATACACCTATGTCCAAATTATAGTTACAATGACTTCAAAACTTAATTAAAAATATATATATGTAACAAAAAAATATGAAAAAAAATTCTTGCCCTAGATATTGATGTTAAGAATCTATCTTTTAAAAATTAGAATTTTATTCTTTCTAGCAAAAATGTTATATTTGACGACATAAACGTTACTTTTTGAAAATGTTGTTTATTGTTTAAAACTAGTTATTAAAGGAGATGTTAAAATATTCATGATTTATTTCAAAAATAAAAAAATAAAATATATATATTTAGAATCTACACACAAATTGTCACAAATTACTAGTTTGCATCATCTTCAAATTCTTAATGATTTAGCTGTTATAGGTCTCAAAAGGTGAAGATTCAGTTAAAAATGTTGATATAAATGTCCATCTTAACCAAAAAGTGAAACACAGTATTGTGATTTTATTATATATGGATACATAAATTTTAATATGTCTAACATTGTTTAAAATTTTATTGTTATTATTTAATTATTTAAAATTTATTTATTCGCTCAATTTGTGCTCATCAAATTTTAAATTATAATTAAGAAATAAAAATCACTATAGAACATCATTTTAATACTAAAATCAAGTGCAAAGATCAAAATTGCACCCTCACAATAGTCAAAATATCCAAATAACCTCCAAGACACCCATTAGGGAAAAATTGAAATAATGATATATTTGAGATAGAAATAGGAAACATTGCATGTATGACATGATATAGCTCCTCAATACGTTTCCAATGCTGCAAGAATCATGAAAATCAGAGATCATGGAAAAAATTTATGAGCTCAGGAGCCAAGAATGAAGATCTGACTTCAAACAATAATAAATCCCACAAACCAAAAAAAATGAAAAATAACTCACATCACTACAAAATTGGTGAAGCCAGCTTTTTGATGATATCTTGTTTGTGAAAAATGGCCTCCTGGATTCCAAATTATGAAAGTTTGAAAAAAATGAACTATTTGGCCTCTAGGAACAAAATTGGGGCATGGGCTTTAAGCCCTCGGTCACCCCATGTGACATGTCACAAAGAAAAATGGTTAAAAAATGCCCATTGTCACCTAATGGTGACGTCATTGGGGTGGAGCGGTTGGGGGGCGGTGGGCCATAGGTTGCACCGCCCGAGGCTTTTAGCCCCCTCCATTGGATGGAGCCCCTGGCTCACAACACATGTGACCACATCAGATGTATTAAACCCTATCAACACTTTATAATAAAAAAACCAACAGATCAATGTTTTTTAAAATAAAACTTTATAAAAGACCTGCCAGTAATAAATGCAATCATATGATGGTGACAACAACTGGCGATCCGTGATGTGACAAGTTTGTACACCAATGCCTATGGAAAAGACAACCGACCAACCAAACCCATCAAAGACTAGTATGACACTGAATATACCCGGTATGCAAAGAATATTTTGCCCAATATAATAAAATGTAGAGTACGATTTGATAGGTGTACAATACAATCAAGTATGCATCCATACAGAATACACCAGCAAAGGAAAAATTGTTTGATGCCCTCGATCAAAGGTGTCAAAATTTGATAAATTGATAGTTGTTCCTTAGGTTCTCAGGCCTTATGGATGTAACGACATGATCAGATTTGACCCAAAGTGCTCTAAAAATCAACTAACCCTAGATTTGGCAATTGAAACCCTTCTTCAAATCCTTGTAGATCAGTCAAAACATGATGAAATTTGACGAAATGAAAGGAAAACTTGATTTTCTTTGATGTCCTAGATTCAACCATGAGGTCCTCAAAACCCCCAATCGCACCTAGCAAAAATTTCACGCCAATATAGGTCCCTCAGATCTGGGAAGAAGTCTACAACACTAAAACTCTAATACCATATAAAAATTTATGATGAACTCCTCAACACCCCAAGATCATATGCAAGACAACAATTTCCACAAGAGAGAAAAGACAAAAATATCATGTTATGATTATGGATGCAAGATTGCTAGATTGAATATTTTGACAATGTGCATATGATGTCTTGCTTATAAAGGCAAGTTATGAGATAGGATTAGACAAGATCTTGTCATGTGTCTTAATCATGTACAATGAGACAACTACCTCAACAAATATTAAATGACTTAGGATACAAGAATTAAATGTCAAAAGATAAGTGACAACTAATACTTAACTAGAAAGATTCCCTCCTAAGATCTAAGTGGACTTAACATGTAAATAAGACCTAGATAGGTAAAACACCTATTTACACCAACACAAAATGCCTAAAAACTCATAGTTGACCTAGAACTTTGAGATTGTTTTTTCTTACTTTTTCCTAAAAAAAATCTATTTCTAGAATATCATATACCTTACACAAGTCTCTCAAAAAGCTACTTTTGGATCTATCAAAAAGGGCACTTTGAGATCTTTTTGGGAAGTGATCATGATCAAGATTTGAAGTCATATTGAGCAAGATATGATTCTCTAAAGTTAACCTCCAATTCTAATTTTTAACTACTTTTTCATTGTATTTTTTGTTAAATTTGTTATATCTTGTTATATGTTACATGTTATATAGTTTTGGAATCATAGCCTTATAAATTGGCATCTATAACATACTAAGATCAAGAAAAATTTACACTTTTTGGAAAGTGGCAATTATATGTATGTATTAAATATAAAGTGCCAAAATTATTTTTTTCTAGGGGGGTCTCTTATTTGTGTGATTTTGGGCAACGATCCTGTGATTCGACATTTGATTTGTCTAGTTTTTTTATTAATTAATCTTAAGAGAGTTAATAAATTCACTTAATCTATCCCCTTTCCATTAATTATTCTACAAAATATTTCTAAATCATGCAAGGTCAAATGTGCTTACTATGGGAAGAAAAATCATGATGAAAATTATTGTTTTATGAAGTAGATTGATGAACTAGAGTAGCTTCTTTAGGAAAATCACATTAGTTTACTAGAATCATCTACTCTATCATTAGTATATATTTGGTGTTTATTCTTAGAGGTCATGTGTGGACACATCATGGGATAAGCAATATAGTTGAATGTCATGCACAAAGATCTCATCTCCTTCTCCCTATGTTCCACCAACTTGAATGATGCTTTAGACATGTGGCTTCCATAGATTTAGTGTAGTATGCCATACATTGTATTCTAGATATAAATTATTGGGATAAATAACTAATAAATATATTAAAATTACCAAATAATTGTCACTCTACCCATGGTGAGCATCATAATCCATGGCTATTGTACCTAAATCTTGCATGGTACCAGATTCATCTTATCGATATTTGTCATATCCAATTTAATTAGCCTAGCTTAATCACTGAATTATTGTATTAATTTTTTAATAACAAGAAATTAGGAAAGATAATTAAATTACATTAATTATTACTTATAGGGTACATAAGAATAATTAAGATGATGATGATTAATTATGTGTTCTATTCATATGTGTGACTAGAACCAATGACACTCTTTTAGGTTGGACAAAGAGTATCATCGGGGAAAAATATCTAGCTGAAGGAGGTAAACTATTGTGATGGAATCTACTCACGCACGCACACACACACACACTTAGACTCATGTAGTTATGTTGCATATGTATATTCAAATAAATTAGGACTTATGAGTTCCTAAATTTAAATAATTATGTTATTTTGTGAATGGTTCATATATAAACATATTTCTTTTATATATATTAATTATATGAGAATAAAACTTCTTTATATAATTGTAGGATAACTAAATAATTTGAAGAGCCTCATGCCAACATTGGGTCATGAACCAAACCTAGCACAAACCAAACCTAGCACAAGAATGTGTTGCTTGTTGACATATATTTGTATTTTGACATTTTGTCGAAATGGACCCCAAACTAAATAGAAGTTGGCATTTTTGCTTTTTATTTGATATTATTATAAAAAGAGACAAAAAGATCTACCCCATCTCCCAATGATGTGGATGCGGATGTCGGGGTCAACCGATATAGATATATAATAATTATGAATAATAATATTGTATATTGGTACTTTTATTTTGCTTTTAAAAAGGGATTAAAGATCACTTAGAAAAGGAATAAAATAAAATGCAAAGTAAGCTTAAAATTTGTTTTATTCCCCCTCCACGTTCCTTAAGATGGCAAAAGGTTATGGAATTTCATTTACACTTAGCACTTGCATTGGCTTAAAGAAATAAGGTTTTGGAGGCCTTTTCAAGAGAAGACCATTCATTTTTATGGGGGAAGATATTCAACATAGTGGATAGAAACAAAGACACTCCAAATTAATATTACACCATTTATATTGTCTTTATTCTTATTCTTTACTTATAGGAAACCATTACAAAAAACACTTCCAATGTTTTGTAGTAATATTTCTACCTGTAACCATTATAATAAAAATAGATTAAAATACTCATAAAAGAATATTTGGAAGGTATTGATGAGTCCAATTTATGGCTCAATTTTGATAGAGTTTACTATCAATTTGTTGTAGTTGTCATAGACCTTAATACTTGGATGCTGACATTTTCATGTTATTTCCTCAAAACCATAGACATTGGGCACAAGCTTATTTTTGTAACCTTTAAATGACATTGGCATGCTATATGAACTATCTATGTTAATTTTGCATGTGGATTAATGAATGTTACTTTAAGATAGTTATAGATATGCAATTTTTGTGCATACTAATGTTGTCATGCAGATATAATTAGAGCCTACAAAATTGAGGAAGATTTTGTCATCTGGTCATTTGTCATAAAGGTCAACAAGGTGATCATTCAAAAGGACAATGGAGAGAAGGCTCTCAATGGAGGGAGATTCCTAGTTCAAATTGAAGATTGTAATTTCCTTGTAAATGGTCATAATAGTTTGTTGAGAAAATATAGGAGCTATTGTCATGCTAGATCTGTGTTAAGGCAAACCAGCTTGACCACATTCCATGCATGCATAACCTCCTTTCCACTTTCTATGCTTTCCCTAAAGTGGCATCCTCCTAATTTGTTGGAGTTGACCGCCTTGCTAGGTAGTTATTTAGTAGTTTTTCCTCCTATAAATAAGACTTGAATGCTCCTTCTTAGAAGGTTGATTAATTTGATATTATACTCGCATTCTTAGTTTTCAGTAATACAATTATGCTGCTCTATTGTACTCGTGCTTTCCAATGAATAAAATGAAGTTATAAGCTCGTTGCATCTAAGTTTACATTTGTCTTAAGGGATACTCATCCAAGGGGGCCCACTTAGTGAGCATTCCATCCTTTGCTTAGTTGTTACTTTTCTATGCAAATAGTTACAAATCTGGCAACTGTTTGTTCCTGCAGCCACTAGAATTCCATTATGTGACTGTTCCTATAGCCAAAGCAGACAAAGTAGTTTCCTGTCTATTTGCTTAGATTTTCATTTATGTTATGCATTTTAGCTTAGTATAGTTGTTGGTTGATGTTCAACACTTAAGCTACTTCTTTCTAAAGCAATTTACTTTCAGCATTATGTCTTTCTTAGCTGTAGAATGAATATGGCTACTATGAATTCGTAGTGCACATACTATGCTGACTCATTTCAAGTCTACGTCCCTAGGTTGACAAGTTAAATGCACCTTCATTATGATTAAGATAGCTATTCAGATTAGATGTTCAATCTTTGAATCACAGCTTTAAGGGCTTAGTTGTTAAATCATTGTAGGAGGCCAACATTTTTGGCGTCGTTGCTGAGGATGGTGTCAAACTAGGGGGTTCTTTGGAGTCATTGATAGTTTCTTTCTTGTTGTAGTATTTTTAAAAGTTTTTTCTTAGTATGCCCCTCATTTAGGAAAGTAATGATCCGTTATTCTTTTGCCAATTCTTTGTGTGAGTTGGTTGATATTGAGTTGATACCGTATGCAAAGAGGAAGGAGGAGAGATGCTCATGGGAGATTTCTTCCTAATAACCCTGATCCATTCCAGCTAGTTGAACATCAAAATCTACCAAGAGACAAAGAAGAAGAAGAAGCACACCCTTTTGTTGATGCATTTCCCAATCTAACTAGTTCTGACACTTCCTCTGAAGACCACAGTCAAATTGAGAATCCTTTTGCTTTAGAACTCCATCAGGCATGCATGGGTGATGCAAATAGAAACATACCTAACCAACTAGCTTTTCATTTCCCCATTACTCATCAAAATGAAGTTGACAAACTCAAAAATATCCCTGCTTCAGTCCTTCCTAAGTTCTATGGACTTGTCATATAAGACCCTGATACTTTCTTGTTTGAGTTTGATAGCCTCTGCAGAAGCTATGACTATACCACTAATGCTCATAGGCTTAAGTTGTTCCCTACCACCTTGAAAGAGGTTGCATTAAGATGGTTTATGAGCCTAGGCAGAAATACTATGGAGAATTGGGATGACATGAAGACAAATTTCCTTGAGAAGTACAAAGAATATTGTAGGGGTAGTGGCATGAGAGGAGATGACATCTTTAGGATGTAGCAAAAGGAAGATGAGAATCTGGAGGATTATATTTCAAGGTTTTTGTTTTGCCTATAGAAATCTCCTCACCATACACTCAATGAAGAATCACAGAAGCTGCTTTTCCTAAGAGGAATTAATGACAGTTGCACTGATGCCTTGGACCTAATGGGAGGAGGAGATATCACCCAAGTCCCTTGGGAGGATATCAAGAAGATATGTCAGAACTATTCTAGGGCAGCTTCAAAGAAAGGGAGAGCTTACCAATCCTCTATGGATAAGTCATCTACCAACGGAGTTTCAAGGATGGAGATTACTCACTTGCTAGAAAACTTCAAGCAAGACATCATAAACAATCTGGCTACTCAATTGGATACACTTCAAGCAAAGAAGAAACAAGAGGAGGTAGAGGCAATGTTGGCAGAATATTGCCCTCATTGCAAACAAAAGAAGGACTGTAGATGCAAAATGGTAGCTAACATTGACAGCAAGTAGATCCCACCTAAGTTCAAGCCAATCCAGGATGAAGATGATCAAGTCTACTACATTGCACAAAGGAGACCATGGGCTCCAAGACAAGGTATGCCACCATATCCATTATCCTTTGTTGGGCCTTATTTTAATTCTTATGCATCAAGTAACCAATGACAATCCTCATATCCATCTAAATATGGAGGATATCCACCATAGCCTTGGAATAACCCTCCAAATACCTGGCCCAATCACCAAAACTCTCCACCCCAATGGCAACAACCTTAGGGGAATTGGCAACAGTTTCAAGGAAATTGGCAGCCACCTCCAAGAAACTTCCAGCAAACATCTCAATGGAGAGGAGGACAGTAATGTCCATACCAAACAACTAGTTACATGCAGCCACCTTCTCAGCCCCAGCAACTTTCTATAATGCCTCCTCCTGCTAATTCAAGTTCAAACACACCTAGACCTACTCAGCTACCAACTCAGCCCACACCTAACCCAAATATCAAACCACAACAACAACAACCAATATACTCTACTGATCCAAATCAATTTCTTGCATATGTTGTGAGTGTAAGTGACATCCACTTGCATTCAGAAACTACTTTGTCAGCTCCTTCCACACCCATTATCACTGAGCTTCCTATGGAAGAAGAGGAGCATCTGAATGTCCCCATTCAGCCAAGTGTACCTAAAAACCCTGAACCAGTCCTAGTCCAGCAGACTGAACAAGAACCAACATTTCCTCAAAGATTGGAAATTGCTAAACAAAAGGAAGAGGAGGAAACAACCTTTGACATCCTAGATCAGTTGAAGCATATATGTGTCAAGATACGTCTATTTCAGGCCATAAAAGATGTTCTCATATATGGCAAAGCAATTAAGGAAGCCAAGTAGGAAAAAGAAAGACCCCACTACGGTTCATGTGGTGGGACAATTGGCTGACATCATGCTTGGGAAATTGATTGTTCCCAAATACAATGATCTAGGTAATCTTGTAGTAGGAGTTGTTATAAATGGGATCCAAATAAAGAATGCTCTGATTAATTTGGGAGCAGCAATAAATGTGATGACTAAGGATATCCTGCAGCAACTAAATGTTGCAAGC
This sequence comes from Sequoia sempervirens, assembly GCA_007258455.2. Classification (NCBI taxonomy): domain Eukaryota; kingdom Viridiplantae; phylum Streptophyta; class Pinopsida; order Cupressales; family Cupressaceae; genus Sequoia; species Sequoia sempervirens. Next base: position 139,935 of record VDFB02282706.1, on the reverse strand, counting down.
ATGAGACCTACTCCTACTATCCTGCAACTTGCTGATAGTTCTACTATTAAACCTGATGGTATAGTATAAGATCTTGTAGTAACTCTATACTCTTGGGAGTACCCAGCAAATTTCATGATTCTTTCTCTAAAAGCTACACTAAGCGGGTATCCCATCATCCTAGGGAGGCCAAGGTTAGCAATAGTAGATGCCTATATTGGATGTTGGATAGGAGACATGGCCATTTATGATGGAAAGAGCACCAAAAAGCTTATTCTCTACTCTCCTGCTCAGCCATCCCATGATATGGATAACCCCATATGGCCACATGTTGGTGAGGAGACTGAGGAAGTCAATTTTGTGGCATAGTTTATGATGTTAGGTATAAGTTCTTTCATGCAACTCCAGGAAGAAGATGAAGTATTGTCTAACATAATTTAGAACAATTGTGAGGTGCAAGAAGCATCATCCTCTCATGCATCTGGTTCTGTTGGCCCAATGAAAACGCTTATGCCCACTCTTCATGTAGTTGAACTTCCTACAACAACAGGTAAGTCTCATACATTGTTGCCACATGAACTCAAGGTGCCAAGCATTAGTGAAGCAACTATGATAGAGTTAACTACGCAAGTGCAAGTGCCAGAAGGGAAATATCTAAATATTAACAAGCTGAGCGAAGAACAACAATTGTCATTGAAAAACTTACTGAAGACCCACTAACATGCATTTGCATGGGACTATCATGATATGAAGGGATTGGATCCTAAGCTCTGCACCCATAGGATATACATCAGAGATGATTGCACAGTAGTGAGGCAGCCACAAAGAAGAATTAACCCTGCATTGAGAGAAATTATAAAAGGGGAACTATAGAAATTGCTAGATGTTGGATTTATCTACCCCATTTCAGATAGCCAATGGGTGTCTCCATTGGTGATTGTGCCCAAAAAGGGAGGGAAGTGGCAAGTTTGTGTTGATTACAAGGAACTCAATGTTTCCACCAAAAAGGACCATTTTCCCCTTCCTTTCATAAACCAAGTATTGGATTCCCTTGCAGGCAAGCAATATTTCTCTTTTCTAGATGGATTCAGCGGCTATAACCAAATACAAATTGCACCTGAGGACCAAGAGAATACCACATTTACCTGTCCATGGGGGAATTATGCCTACTAAGTACTTCCATTTGGCTTATGCAATACACCTGCAACTTTTTAGAGAGCAGTCATTAGCATATTTTTGGATATCTCACATGATTGCATGGAGATTTATATGGTTGATTTTACTACTTATGGTGTTGATTTTAATGAAGTATTAGAAAATATTAGGAGAGTCTTACAGAGATGTGAAGACCATAATTTGTCTTTAAATAGTGAAAGTGCTTCATGATGATGCAGGAAGGTGTATTCCTTGGCCACTACATCTCTCACCAAGGAACTCAAGTAGATCCTGCCAAGATTGAGGTGATCACCAATTTTCCTAAACCTGCAAAATAAAAAGATGTTAGGAGTTTCTTGGTACGTTCAAGTTACTATAGGTGTTTCATCAAATATTTCAGCAAAATGGTAGCACCATTGTACACTCTCCTAACTAAAGGTGTTGAATTCCAATGGACAGAAGACTGTGACAAGGCATTCTTTGACTTGAAAGCAGCTTTAACTCATGCTCTTGTACTCAAAGGTCCTAATAGGGAGCTTCCTTTTCACATTCATATAGATGCATCAGACTATGTTATAAGAGCAGTCTTAAGATAGAAAGAAGGAGCTATTGAGAATGTTATTTATTTTGTTAGTAAAAACCTATAAGGATCTGAATTCAATTATACAGTGACAGAAAAGGAAATGTTGGCAATGGTATATGCCCTTAACAAATTCAGGTACTATATAATAGGCTACCAGATATTTGTACACACAGACCATGTAGCCATTAGGTACCTCACGAATAAGCCCCTGATCTTAGGTAGGCTAGCAAGATGGTTGTTGCTAATGCAGGAGTTTGACATAACCATTGTTGATAAACCAGGGAAGGCCAATGTTGTTGCAGACTTTCTTTCAAGGCTGACTACATCAAAAGACAATCAAGTCATTGATGACTCTTTCCCTGATGAACATTTATTTTCCATCAGTGTGCATACACCTTGATATGCTGACATAGCTAATTATATGGTCACAGGGAGAGTTCCTCCTCATTTCTCTCCAAAAGAGAGAAGGGTGCTCATTGAGAAAATTTTTCCTTTCTCATGGATTGTAGGATGCTTGTTCTACACTGGACCAAACCATGTTATGATGAGATGTGTGAGGGAAGATGAGACATATGATATATTGCATGCATGTCACAATGAACCCTATGGAGGGCATTTTGCAACCAAGAGGACAACAATAAAGATTCTGAACACAGGATATTATTGAGCCACATTCCACAAGGATGCAAGGAAATGTACAAGGAAGTGTGATAGATGCCAAAGGATGGGTCGGCCAACCAAATCTGATGAGATGCCTCTTTACCTCAGATAGTAATCACTCCATTTGATAAATGGGGATTGGATTTTGTAGGACCCATTGATCCTCCGTCAAATGGTAAATCCTATATCTTGGTGTGCACTGATTATGTAACCAAATGGGTTGAAGTTAAAGCAATGAAGCATGCAAGAGATAATAAGGTTGCAAAATTTCTTTATGAGGAAATTTTCACATGGTATGGGGTTCCAAGGGAGAAAGTGACTGATCAAGGGGCACAATTTACATCAACCCTTATCATAACACTAGTTAATGAATATAATGTGAGGCACATGAAGTCTACTCCTTATCACCCTTAGGCCAATGGCCAAGTTGAGGTGACCAACAAGGAAATTGAAGCCATTCTGACCAAAATAGTGGCTATCCATAGGAAGGATTGGACAAATAGGCTGCCAAAAGTTGTTTGGGCCTATCGTACCACTGGAAAACAACCATAGGCTTCACTCCTTTTGAGTTGTTGTATGGAAAGATAGCTATGATGCCTGTTGAATTTGAGCATAAGACTCTTAGGACTGCACTAGACTTAGGGATGGATATCTTTGAGGAACAAAAGGACAAAATTATGTAGCTGAATAATTTGGATGAGATAAGAAAGATAGCCTTGCATCACACAGAGGTAGTGTAGAATCAGAGAATAAAGTGGCATGACAAATTCATAAAGGACAAGAAATTCCAGCCATGTGATTGGGGGCCCCTTTATGACTCCAAATATCAGGATAATGTTGGTAAGCTGCAAAAAAGGTAGATAGGACCATACGAGGTTGTTGAAGTCTTTCCCAATGGAGTTGTTCAACTCAATACCATTGACCCTATGAGATTTAAGCTGCTTGTCAACAATCATCGCCTCAGGTTGTATTACAAGCCAACTTCCAAGGAGGAATTCATGCATCAATTCACTCAGCATGCAATGCCCAAACTTCTTGCAGTCGAAGGAAGCGAACCTAGTGTCCCTTCTTCTGGCTAACCAAGGTATGTAAATTGTCATAATAAAGACTTCCACTTTTGTAGGTGTCCACTTCTGCATTCATCCACCCATTCACCCATCCATCTCCACCTTTCTCTCTTCTATCACTCTACCATAACTTCACTTCATTCCACTTCACTTCGTTCTACTTCACTTTCATTAATTGCTCAACTGACTTCTTAAAAGGTGACTGGTACTTCCTCAATATTCTTTGCAACAAATATTCCATTAATTTAGGTACGTGTGCATCAATTTGTTACATCTTAATTATCTTTTAGTACATTTAATTAATTACTATACATTAATGTAGATGTTCTCCATAGCATGTAATTATCTCCATAGCATGTAATTATCCCCTGCCCTGTCAAATCGTCATTACCACTTCACATGTGAGGACACACGCTCAAATTTAGGTTGGGGGGAGTGTGAATAACATGTCCACGTGTCAATCCATGTTGGTCCATGTCAGAAAAACTTAAATTGAGCTAATTTGAATTCTGAGTGAGGTGACGACTTGCATGTGTGAGAATGACACCACACTGCCACCATTTTTCTTGATTGTATCCTTCATTTATTACTCCTTACTACCTTTATTACCTCTGTCATAATCCTAAGTCACCAAAAAGGTAAAGTTTATATGACATTGGCATTGGGAATTCAACAATGTTGTAGGGAGGTGAAATTTGGGCTTTCAAACAAAGATTGCAGGAAGGGAAACTTTGTAGAGTGATTGTTTAATTGTAGACAACTGAATGATGGGAGGTCAGTTAATTCGAAGTGAACCCATGGTTCATGATGTAGTATTGCAAGATGCACCTTCGCAGGCTGAGTTTAGAAACTACGGATCGTTAGATTATTTCCTGAAGCTTAATGGTTATAATGAAGATATTGCGTTGAAATTTGCACAGACATTATTTGAAGGAAAGGCCATGATAAAAGGGTTGGAGGTAATAGCTACCGAAGAGAGGATTACAGAAGTTACAGGGTTGTTTGTTGATGGTGAACATTACCTTGCTACTAGAGATGCAAGGTCAACTAGGGCTAAATTTACTAAACCTGGTGACCCTCCATTGGATGTGGACAAGCAAGGTGTGAAGAGAACCTCTCTACCTAAGTCGTGGAAGCAAGTAGATGTCCACATTGTGAAGTACATCACTTGTGAAGGTTGCTAGTCGAACCTACATTTTGTGCACTTCAAAATCCTGAATCATATGAGGCATGGGAGAAGAATGAACGTGCCAAACGTGTTATATCATCTCCTTTCAATCATGGCGGTTGAATCCCAAAAAGGGTTAGTAGGATATTTAACATTGTTGAAGCCACTCCTGGAGCCTCAACTTCTAGTGCAAGCCCTAGTGTAAACCCTCCTGTAGTTGAGAAAACTATAGAGATTAATTCTTTTGAGGCAGAACATTCAAACAAAGATAGTTCCTCTTCAGACTCTGATGATGATGTTCCTCTTGGAACCCTAATTCAAACTAGGGCACAAAAGAAAGAGGTAGAAATGAGGAAGGGAAAAGCTAAAAAGAAAATGGCAGAAAAAGAAGCGCCAAGCTCTAAGAAACAGAAGGTTGACACTATTCTTTCTACAACTAAAGAAAAATATGAAAGCCCTCCTAGAAAATCAAGACCAGCTGGGCTAGCCGCTGGTGTATCTCCTAAGAGAAGCCCTAGCCCTTAAGGAACATCATGAGAGGACACATAAGTCCCAATGGGGCAGGTGAACGTTGAGGAAAATTACACTTTTGAGGAACATGCATATATTAGGTTGGCAAAGCTTGTTGCCATCACATAACAGGTTGAGAGTCAAGAGTATGAGAAGAATCAAGAGCTCCTATAGCAAGAACAAGAGTTCCTGCAGCAAGAGCAGGAGCCCCTGTAGCCATAATTGGGTGAACCATTAGAATCCCCGCAACAGGTGCCATGTGAAATGCAAGAATCGATGCCAAGAAATTTTTTGGTAGGAATACATAAGCCCTTTGATTTTTCAATGCACATGGTAGCCATGAACTTATGGAATGAGATGCAAAGGAGGGAAGAAGAATGGAAAAAGGAGAAACACAGGCTAAAGGAGGAAATTAAAAAGAGATATGAAGAGATTGAAGAAAATAATACATAAATTGTTGCTTTAAAGGAAAAGGTAGACAATGTAGCAGCCTTAGTACCTCAGCTATTAGAATGTAGGACTCCTCCAAGGTTCTATGCTTTGTATTTGAAGGAGAGGATTCTTTCTTTTACACTAGCAAGGATCATTTCATGTTTGAATCCTTCCATTCAGACTCCTCTTGAATTTTTTCAGGTTTATCAGATTGCTCCTCCTGAAATAAAAAATTTGTTGTGTGAATTCTATTTGCATAATTATGTTGTGTTCCAAGATCATGATTGGAATCCATTGTTGTATGTTGGGGATCTCCAATTAAGGGCATTCATGTCTTGGATACAAAATGAAATTACTTGGGGACAACAGTTTGAGACTTATAGACAAATAGAATCCAACACTCCCCTGCCCATCAGGGCTGAATCTAGAAACCCAGGAGACATTTTTAGGGAATGGCACAGATTTCTTTACCGACCAAGCTACAATAGTAGGATCCTGCCTGTGAGAGAAGCAGTTTACAAAGAATATGAGAAGGTAGTAGAAACCATAGGGAAATCTGTAATGGGATATTTGTCACAAAGGTGGAACAATCTAATTGATGAGTTAAAACAAGCTGAGCCTCACTCTCTACAAAAATATGTTGCAACATGCAAAAGAGTTGATAGATATATATAGATTGGAAGGATGAAGGGACAATTTTGGTTTCCATTAACTTTTTAGCCACCTATCTTATTATGGCCTATGCCAAATTTTAGGTATTATCAGTACGATATAGCTACAGAGAGGCAAAGATGGAACAGGTTGGACAACAAGTAAGGGTTATATTGGGACCCTAATTCATACACTGCAAGAATTGATGTAGGACAACTGGCAGTTGTAAATTTTAGGGTATTGACTAAGCAAAAGAATAACCCTTCCTCTGCTGGAGGACCAACAATTCCTTAGGTTGGGGGGAGTGATGAGTCCAATTTATGGCTCAATTTTGATATATTTTATTATCCATTTGTTGTAGTTGTCATAGACCTTGATACTTGGATGCTGACATTTTCATGTTATTTCCTCAAAACCATAGACATTGGGAACAAGCTTATTTTTCTAACATTTAAATGACATTGACATGCTATATGAACTATCTATGTTAATTTTACATGTGGATTAATGAATGTTACTTTAAGATAGTTATAGATATGCAATTATTGTGCGTACTAATGTTGTCATGCAGATATAATTAGAGCCTACAAAATTGAAGAAGATTCTTCCAGTTGGTTGTTTGCCATAAAGGTCAACAAGGTGATCATTCAAAAGGACAATGGAGGGAAGGCTCTAAATGGAGGGAGATTCTTAGTTCAAATCGAAGATTGTAATTGCCTTGTAAATGGTCATAATAGTTTGTTGAGCGAATATAGGAGCTATTGTTATGCTAGATCTACATTAAGGCAAACTGGCTTGACTAGATTCCACACATGCATAACCTCCTTTCCACTTTCTATGCTTTCCCTAAAGCGGCGTCCTCCTAATCTGTTGGAGTTGACCACCTTGCTAGGTAGTTAGTAGTTTTTCCTCCTATAAATAAGACTTGAATGCTCCTTCTTAGAAGGTTGATTAATCTGATGTTGTACTCACATTCTTAGTTTTTCAGTAATACAGTTATTTTGCTCTATTTTACTCATGCTTTCCAATGAATAAAATGAAGTTATAAACTCGTTGCATCTATGTTTACATTTTTCTTAAGGGATACTCATCCAAGGGGACCCACTTGGTGAACATTCAATCCTTTAGCTTAGTTGTTACTTTTCTATGCAAATACTTACAAATCTGGCAACTGTTTGTTCTTGTAGCCACTAGAATTCCATTATGTGATTGTTCCTGCAGACAGAGTAGTTTCATCTCTATTTGTTTAGATTTTCATTTTTGTCATGCATTTCAGCTTAGTATAGTTGTTGGTTGATGTTCAACACTTAAGTTACTTCTTTATAAATCAATTTACTTTTAACATTATGTCTTTCTTAGCTGTAGAATGAATATGGCTACTATGGATTCCTAGTGCACGTACTGTGCTGACCCATTTCAAGTCTACGTCCTTGGGTTGACAAGTTAAATGCACCTTCATGATGATTAAGATAGCTATTCAGATTAGATGTCCAATCTATGAATCACAACTTTAAGGGCTTAGTTGTTAAATCATTGTAGGAGGCCAACATGTATCTTCATTAATCTCTTACTAGTACTCACTTTTTCCATATGGGAGGAATGCACAAAACTACCACTCCTTCAAACCATGACAAGTACTTAGAATTTGTTTTAGTAGAGTGTCAATGACTAATCCCTTTGCATAAGTTCTACCTAAATTTATTCATCTATTGAATTAAGGTTGAATTTCAATAGGAATTTATCCAATACATAATTATGAGTTGTTCAAATAGTGTTTCATCTAGGTAAAATTTATAGCCTTATCCTAATAGGGTATAGGGAAGGGTTGTCTTCAACATCATAAAAGTGTGCTTTTTATTCATGAATAATAGAGATTTAAAGTTGTTGCATTCCATTTGATAATCCCTATCTATCCACATGTTAGCACCTGAAACTATCCATATGTTGACACTTGATACCCTTAAGAAACTTTTTTAAAATTGCGGGTTTCAGTTTTTAACTTTGAGTCAATTTCTTTTCCCCTTGGATTCCTAAAATATATTTAGCAAAGGTTTGTGCTAGAATTTTCATTTTTTGAAGATTCCTAAGATTATTAATGGAGATAGAGTGCAAACCTAAATAAGAATAGATGAGAAAGAAATAAGATCACACGTAACCATGATAAATGACTATTGTAAGCATGATAATTAGATAATCAATATTTGGACACTTTTTTTATAAGGTCAACAAGAAACATGTTAGTGATCATGTCAAATATAAAGCAACACAAGTTTGATATGTCATTGAACATTGAATTTCAAATTGTTACAAGAAAATTATAATAACCATTGATTTAATGGTTTAATTTCCCAAATAATTTCCTTGTCCATTTATATGGATTTTTCTAACATGATGGTATATTAATTGTTTTTAATTTCATGCATGATTATAAATATATGGTTGTTAAATATACAATTATAAAATTGATTAGAAAGTAAATAAATGTATGATTGATCTCTTAGCATTCCATTCTTCATGCATTTTGGTGTATATTAAGCTTTCTTAGGAGTGTACTATTGTTAGCCATGTGTTATTTTTAACCTAGTCTTAATTTACTAGTTACATGCCTATTCTTAAGCTCACCTATTTTTAGGGTCCACTAAATTTAACTAGCTCTCTTTGTTATGAGTTAATTCGCTCATTCAATATTCAACCATTGTTTTATGTATTTTTTATTCACTTGCAACAATGAGTGTGTGTCAGCTTAACTCACATGGATCAAATCAATATGGGCATCAATCCAATTGATCTTGCAGATTCTCACATGATATCGGAGTAGGAATGGATTTTGTTGTTGATTCAATGTTATTTTTCATTTTGTTTGGAAAATAATAGTTGTATGCAATAATTTGGTTATTGAGTATTGCAAATGTGGTGTTCTTACATGCATGTCCAGAGGGGAATTTATAAGTAGTCTCAATCTTATTTTTTACATTTGAAGGTTGATTTTCTTGTGTTTAAAACCTTAATCTACATGTGTGGAAGGGAAAAGAGGTCAATATGTGATCTCCATTTAAGCATGATATTGATCTCTGTTTGGGCGTGATCTTTGATTAGGCTGTGTTGAGGCCATGATCTCAATTCTCATTCTAGTATAGGTATGAACTCTTTGGATTGGTGATAGTCTCATGTGTTTGTGTGTACTATTTTCTTGCATGCATGTGATTTTTTTGTATGGAAAAAGGTATAGAAATTAGTGATCAACAAGAAGAAAGGTGAGCATAATCTCCTTCCAATGTATTTTTTTATTCAAAAGGGGTGGTTGGTTGATCATTGAGGAGTTGTGAGGGTCAAAACCCTCTTTGCAGGTCATGGAAACCATCAAAGAGGTCATAATTTATCTTTATCTTGGGTGTGTCGACATGTATTTGTAGGAAATTTCTCTTTGTATTTGCAGGGCATTCTCACTATTTTTGAAAGACACATTCAATTCATTTCATTCACTATGAAGGTCAACCTATATTTATCCTTGGTGTAGCATTGAAAGGTAACCTCTATCTTTTGTGATCTATCTTGCACATTAGTGAGAGGAGGCTTGTAAGCTAGTAAAGGCTTGTGTGAAAGCCCATTTTCCTCTTTGAAGGCACAAACCACTGTTGTTGCAAATCACAAAGTATTTAGTAGGTTGTGATTCATCACCATAAGCTACATTATTGAAGTCTCACAACTCACATCTATGACCAATGATTTGATTTTTTGACCTACTATTTCATATCGACAAGTTCATACTTATGACTTCATTATTCCTTCGGCGATATTTTTTACAAGCAATGAGGGTGACTTAACCTGAGGTTGGGAGTCCAACATCCAAGTTGTGTGCCTTTTAGCATTCATTGATCCAAGGTCATGTACTTTTTTAGAGATTTAATTGTTACTATCATGTTGTTGCAAGGTGTGAAACCTATAATTTTATCTTTGCAAGGCATCAAAACCAACAAAGCTCGTGAAGGGTAAAAATATATTTAGCACAACCTAACATTTAGACTTTTTTGTGAAATCCTACAAACCCTCATGTATCTGTTTCATGTGGGTCATACTTTTCTTTGCATGTGACCCTTGATTTTGTACGTGAGAGGTCTTTGATGAGCAATGTTGGAATGTGAAGGGTGCAATTTATTGGTGCATGGCATGATTAGGTTTCATTATTCCAAACCTCCTATTAAAAGGAAAGCTTTGATTTTTTTTATGCACATTCATTAATATTATAGGGTTCCAAATTGGGAGGGGGAATGCCAAATTGAATCAAGGGGATTTTCTTGGGTCATGTTTTGTGCACTTCCAATTTTATTTGCAAATAATCTACTTCAAGCATGGATTCAAATCAGTCCATTACACCTTCAACACCATTTAATTATCATGATTGGAAATAAAAGGCACAACTTGTTTTAAAAAAATTAAAGGATATATAAGGTAACAATGGGTACTAAAAAATAACCTATGGACGATGAAGCTAAATAAAAGTGGTTTAAGAAATGTGATCAAGATTTTAAATTTTCATGTCTTAATTTATCTCTCAAACTCAGGTCTTTCATGTTGAAGCCTTGAAAACACCTAATGAATTTTATCTTGCATTAGAAAAACCCTTTGGTAAGGTAGAGGAAATGAGAGATCATGAGTTGGAGAATGAGCTCATCAATTTGAGTCCTAGTTTCTTTGACACTTTATAGGGATTCTTCACCAAATTCAAATCACCAAGGTTGTAGTTGAAATAATATAGAATAGATAAAAAGGATGATCAAATTATTCTTTCTATACTCTCTAAACTAGGTACAAACTACTTTGTGTTTGTATCTACCTTCTATTCCACCAAAAGGGCTCTTGGAACTGTATAGAAAATGCTCTCAATAGATGACTTGATTTTCAACTTGACTAGGAAGTAGGATAAGTTAATTTATATCCAGACACTTGAAGTTTTAAAAACATCAAGACATCTTTATTGGGACAAGGAAACGACAAGCTTCAAACAATCAAGGGAAGACACAAAACACTATGAAGAACAAGGAGACCAAGAAAGAACAAAAAATAAAAATCTTCCAAAACCAAAATTGAAACTTCTTCTAAACAAAGGAAACATAAGAAAGAATAATTTAAATATTACTATTGAAAGAAACTTGAGCATGATGAGCACAAATGTATGAAGAAGAAAATTGAGCACCTCACACATCTTGAAAATAAGAACAAAGGGGTCACTGAATCTCCATCTTCATGAAACCAAGAATCTACTTAGAAGACAAAGGAAAGAAACCATGCTAATTATGTTTCTACATCATCATCAAAAGGAAGATGTCTTTGTGCTACTACATGTATTGGATTAGGGAGATGGCTTGTTGATTTTATGGCTTCACATCATATGAATTCTTCAAAGTCTATATTCTCTTCTTTTGAGTCTTGTGCTATGACACCTATTTTGATGGGTAACAATTAAATACATGAATGTAATTGGGAAGGGATATGTTGATATTGGATATGTAAATTTCAATGATGTATTGTGTGTATGTCATTTGTACAATAATCTTCTTTCCATCTATTATATTACTCATAATTGACCAGGAAAGACTATGGAATTTACACTGGATTCAATTATCATTAGAGATTTACAGTAGAGTAAAGAGAATATTGCTATTGGGATGGTTGATCATGCATCTCAACTATACACCTTTTAAAAAAATTCTCCTAATGATGGCTTTGATCCTTTTTTATTGATCACACTTCTATTTTGGAATATGATTGTGAGGCTAATTTTGGTTAGTTGAATATAAGTATTCTCATATCTAATCTAGTTCTTGAGCCTTATATTCCATCTCCTTCATCTACTATTGCATCTACAAAGTTTAGTGTCACTTCTTTGAGAGTTTCCAATGATTCAATGTAACAAGCTATGCATCATCTTCTAGATACAACTACTTTCTAGATGAGTACTTGACATACATTATAGGCTTATTTTGTGAGTCCTAACTTGTAGAATTGGAGGAGATTATTAAGGACATTCATATTCTATTTGGTGTTGTTTCATCATCTTCTTCAGATGTTTTTAGGGAATGTTCAGACCCTCTTGCTCCTTCTCTACATCATCATTTGTCATAATTTGGGATTGGTGTGGAGACCTTTGAGAAACCTTTGGAGAGATCATCGTTGTCTATGGATTATGTTCTACATTAGTTTTTGCATGATTTTGGATTATCATTTTCATCAGTGTGGCTTAGAACACCTAATTTGATTGTGGTAGCTTTTGGCATCGATATGGAGACACTTGAGCAAATCACACATCTTCATCTTTCTTCCCTTATCTTCCTTTTAGGAATGGAAATAAATTCTGCATACATTCTCAAATTTATTTCTTCCTAAGGGGAGGAATGTTGTTCAATGTGATTAGATCATCTTCAACACATTTAATTTCAAGCATCTACCATCATTGTAGGAGACTCTACTTTGAGGGGGGTGTATAGCCTCTTTTCTTCTCTCTTATGGGGGGAATTCTTCCTCACATGGAGTTTTGTCCTACTCATCTTCTAGAGAGCATTTTTTGTATTTTCTCTCTTTTGGGGGGAGTTTTTTCTCCATATGGTTTCTCCACTTTATGAGAGTGCATTGTATTTGGGTACCTCATCAAGCCTAGTTTCTGGGATCCAATTTCATTATGCCCACCTAAGCTATGTTTAATGGTGGGTGTTGGTGTATATTAATCTTTCTTAGGACTGCACTATTATTAGCCATGTGTTATTTTTAAACTATTCTTAATTTAATGGTTACATACCTATTCTTAGGCTCACCTATTTTTAGGGTTCACTAAATTTAGCTGACTGATTCTCTATATGTATCTCCCTATTGTGAGTTAATTCATCCATTCAAAATTCAACCATTATTTTTTATGTTTTTTACTTGCAATAATGATTCTCTGTGATCTTGACTCATATAGCCCAAACCAGTACATGCATCAATCCAATTGATCTTGCAGATTCTCACAATGCATTCATCGAGTTCAATTTTATTCTACACTCTATTGTTGGCGCATACAAACTTTGTATTGATACAAGTGGAATTGAAAAATTGGGTTACTCAATTTGAATTATGAAGACATTGTAGTAATAGATTAACACCTTTAAATTCTAACAACTCGATGTCTTTTGGTTGATAGAGCTTGTGTTGAAGTGTTGATATTGAACTTGTCCTACTAGACACCTAAGAAAATAAAATATGTCAAGAAACATAAGCAACAAAGAGCTCTCTAAGAATAGAGTGAAGAGGAAGCCAAGGTAAGTGAACATTGCTACAAAAGAAAATTAAAAAAAAAGGTTAAATGAAGAAAATAATTTGGTGTTATAAATGTTTTAATGAAATTATGCATAACCTACAATATCAAGGTTAGAAAAGTCAACCAAACATTCTTATAAATAATCAATAACAAATTCTCTAATATTTACCATTCAACTTATGCTAGTGTAGTCATTGGTGGATTCACTTCTAGCATACAATCTTTACTTGAGATAGCATATCATCCAAGGTATTCATGAATTTCAACCAATGAGTTTCTTAGCTAGATAGTTTATATTTTTATGACATGGTTATAAATAGTTAGTAGAAATGTCCTTTTATCCAAATTGTTGTTTTGATAGGAATCTAATGAGTTGTATTATGAAAAAAATTGCTCTTAAATAGTTGGGTTTTTTGAAAAAAGAATTGGGTTTCATCCTTAATTCTTATACCTTTCCAGAACAGGTTGAATTTTGAAATTTGGCTAAGGGATGGGAAATATATCACCAGTAATATGATATCTTGTTTGTTGAAATATGCAGATTGAAACTTGTGAATTGATTTGTATGACTTAAGTATGGAAATTTAACATATATTATCATTATTTATGAGTATATTATTATGAGGGCATGTGCAAGATTAGGGGGGCCAAAAAGTGGAAATGAGAAAAAAATTCATTTTACTTTACCAAAATTGTGAAACAAAAGTTGACTTTTTGTATGGGTCGGGTAAAATTTGAATTTGGTTTGGTAATCCCAAACTAAAACAGATATGGACATTAATAATGGATATTCATTTTCCAAAATTATTTTTCATCAAATTTTTGTATTCAAAACGAATATCTATTTTGAAAAGAAAAATGAATATCTATTTTGAAAAGAAAAATAGATATTTGTTTTGAAAAGAAAAATGAATATCTGTTTTCAATAAGTATTTTAATTAATTTTATATTTTCAAAATGGATATCTGCTTTGAAAGCCAAAAAAAGCACACTTTAGTAAAATAGGCATAAATTTTATGTTACTTATAAAAAAAAAAAAAATTATAGGCATTGGAAAGGTGATTCAAAGATATACATAATAGATAAGATAATTGTATAAATTGAGCATAAAAAATTAATTATAATCATTTTAAGTTCCTCCTTAATTTTTAAAATTATAAATGTTCATAATTCTTGCATACAAAATCTATTTTTCATGGTTTTTTCCAATAATCATCCTAAATGACTTGAAATATTAAAGAAGTAATAAATAATGAAACATTTAAATTTTCTACTAAGGAGAGTAATTTTTTTGCATAAATCATCATAGAAGGCCTCCTTGTTGTCTTTGATCCTATATGAACCTTTTCCCAAGTTGAACTAGGAGAACATATCTCTCTCTCCCTTTCTCCCTCTATCTATTTATCTATCTCTCCCTATCTTCCCCTCTCCTTCATTCACCCTCTCTACCTATCTCTCTATTTTTCCCTTACTCTACCTCTATCTATATCTCTCCTCTCTCTCTCTCTCCCTCTCTACCTAGCTTTGTCCCTTTCTCTTCCCCTCTATCTTTCCCAAGTTGTACATGTCTCTGCATATCTCTCCCTAATCTCTCTCTCTCTATCTCATCTCTCTCTCTCTCTCTCTATCTATCTGTCTCATTTCATTCTCTCTCTTCATTGATTCATCATTTCTCGTCACTGTTTTTGTCTCATCATTGTCTTTTCTCACTATCAATATCATTCTCTATCCATGCCTCTTATCTCTATCTCTTCTTTATCCTATCTCTCCATCTATTATCTCTCTATCACCTCTTTCTCTCTCTTTTCATCTATCATATCTTTCTCTTCCTCTTTTTTCATCTATCTATATCTCTTTATTCTATCTTCTTTCTTCTCATTCTCATCTGTATCATTTCTCTCCATATCTTTCTCTCCTTATCTTTTCATCTCTATCTTTCTCTACCTTTATCTCTCTTTCTCTATATCTCCTTTATCATCTCTCGATCTCTTTAACTTTGTCTATATAATTTTTATTCTCTTTCTCTCTGTTCATATTCCTCTATATCTCTCTATCTCTTCATCTCTATTACTAACTCCCTATCTCTCTATATTTGTATCTCTCCCTTTACCTCTCTTTATATATATATATATATAATCTCCCTCTCCCTCTATCTTTGTATCTACCTTTATATAGAGAGGGTGAGTGGAGATAGAGAGAAGTAGAGAGGAGAGATAGAAGTGAGATATAGAGAGATATCTAAAGAGAGAGGTGGGGAAAGAGGGAGGGATAAAGTGAGAAGTATGTGGAGAGAGAAACAAAGGGGGGAGATAGAGAAAAGTAGAGAGGGAGGGAGGAGGGGAGAGGTAGAAATAGAAAGCTAGGGTGGGAGGAATATATGTAAAGTAGGTAGAAAGAGAGGAGGATGGAGATGGGGGATAAAGAGAAGTAGAGACAGAGAAAAAGAGAGGTAAGGTGGGAGGGATAGAGGGGGAGGTAGTTAAAGAGAGGGAGGTTGAGGGGATATATAGGTAAGTATAAAGGGAAGGGGAGAGAGAGGTAAGGTGGGAGGGGTAGAGTGAGATATAGGGAGAGAGGGTGAGGATAGATAGGGAGAAGTAGAGAGGGAAGGAGGGAGAGGTACATAGAGAGAGGGAGAAGGAGAGAGAAAAGGAGAGAGAGAGGGAAGGAGAGGTAGGTAATGAGAGGTAAGGTGGGAGGGATAGAGGGAGAAGTAGGTAGAGAGAGAGGGTGAGTGGGAAGGTTAGAGAGATATAGATAGGAGAGAGAGGATAAAGATGGATATATACACATATAAAGGGACAGAGGAGGGGAATTAGGGAGGGATGGAATGAGAATTAGGTAGAAATAAATAGATAGGGAAGATAAAGAGAATTAGAGAGGGAGGGAGGAAGGTAGAGGTAGGTAGACAAAGATGAAGATGCAAATGGGAGATAAACATAAGTAGAGATAAAGAGAGAGGTAATGTAATCATCATCCATCTCTCTACCTACCTCTCCCTCTATCCCTCCAACCTTACCTCACTTTTTGTCTCTACTTCTCTTTATCTCCCATCTACATCTTCCTCTTTGTCTACCTACCTCTCCCTATATACCTCCCACCCTTCCTATCCCTTCCTCCCTCCCTCTCTAATTCTCTCTATCTCCCCTCTTCACTTCTCTCTATCTACCTCTTAATCCATCCCTCCATCATCCCCCCTTTCTCCTTTTCGATATATCTCTTCACCCTCTCTCTCTCTCCTCTCTAACTCTCTTTCACCTTTCCTCTCTACTTTTGTCTATCTCACTCACCCCCTCTCTCTATTTGCTTATCCCTTTATCCCTCTCACCCTAATTTCTCATTACCCCCCTTCTCTCTCTCCCTCATCTCTCTCAATAACTCTCCCCCCTTCCCTCTCTTTTTCTCCTCTCTCTTATCTTCTCTCTCTCTAATATACTCTTGCTCTACTCATCCGTAGCACCTTACCCCCCTCGTTCCCCTCTGTGTCATCACCTCACATCTCCTCTCACTCCCTAATTCTCTTTGTCCTCACTTATAGCCTCTCTATCTCAGCCTTCTCTCTATCTCTCTCTGTTTCTTTTATCCAATCTTTTCTTGTCTCTAATACTTTGATGTGTACAATATGATGTCTTCAATCCCAAACATCCTCATCTCACTTTCTCTGTCCCTCTATACTTCTCCTGCATCTCGTCTATATTTTCATCGTTTCTATTCTGATTAAGATAATATATTATATTATATCTCCTCTCTACCTCTCTTACCTTCCCTCTCTACTTCCATCTATCTTCCTCTCAAATTATCTCTCAACTCTCTATAGGAGTGATAGGGAGAGAGGGAGAGAGAAGGAGAGGGGGATAGAAAGAGAGAGACATATCTAGAGATAGATATTACTTGGGAAAGATATAGGGTAAGAGAAAGGGAGAGAGATAGGTAGAGATATAGGTAGAGGGAGAGGGAGAGGGAGAGAGAGGGAGAGAGTGTGTGGGGAGGGAGAATAGATAAATATATAAAGAGTGAGAGGTGGAGAGGGAGAGAGGAAAAATAAATCCAAAAGGTACACTTAGAATATATAAGTGGAAATATCAATGATGTATCAAATGTGAAAATTAAACCCTAATGTGGTTTCCAAGGATAGGTAGGGTAAGTAAAATTGATTTTATAATCAAGATAATATAAAATTATGTAACAATATAAAATTTATGAAGAATTGGGCATTTAAAGAGTTTCAAATATAAAATCAAGATATAAATATCATAAAGTATAGATCTAAGAAACCTTAATATGAATAAGAAACAATAGAAGAAGACTAGGTTGTGTGGGATTTATTGGGTTTACTAAAATATAAAGAGGCATAAAGAGGGACAAAGAGAGGAAATCAAGGGGGAGGTAGAGAGGTAGGTCTAGAGCTTGGGAGAGAGATAGAGAGAGAGATAGGGAGGGAGTGAGGGAGGGAGGTAGAGAGGAAGGGAGGGAGGAAGGGAGGGAGAGGTAGGTATAGAGAGAGTGAGAGGTGAGAGGGAGAGATATAAAGATATATCTAGAGGGATAGGGAGAGAGTTGAGATTGAGTTAAGTAGAGAGGGAAGGATGGAGGGAAAAAGAGGTAGATGTTGTTGTGAATTAAAGTATTGTACTTAGTAATTTATCTCACTGGGTAATTAGGGGACTTATTCACATGTTAAGTTTACTTAGGATATAATATTTTTTCTAGAAGTCTTAGTTGGCTTTTCTAGAACTTATCTAGATTTATAGCATAATTCCTAGGTAATTAGTTTGTTAGTCATCTCATGTCATAGGATTAAGACACATGCCACAATCATGTTCAATCATATTCCTCACCTTGTCTATATAAGGAAGGCCATTATACACTTTGTAACTTACTTCATACCTCATCATCATTTTGATAGGTCTTAATTTCAAGCAAGCTCATATTCTTGCATACTCTCTTGTAGACGGTTTCCATTATTTTTGTAGGTGGTCTTGGGTATTGAGCTACTCTTCAACTCTTACATGGTATCAAAGCCAATCCTTGCAAAACCCTTCTCATATCTGAGGGTTGAGCTATTGCTAGTGAGAGATCTAGGTTAATTTTTAGTAAAGTTGAGTATGCTCTTCCCTTGCACCATATGGTGAACTTGGGAATCAGAAGAACTTGAAAAACTACCAAATTTGAGGTGTCTCTATATGTGGGCTTTCATGGAAAGTCACTTCTGGCTCGTGTTGGAGGAAATCTGAGCTCAAATTTGAGTTTAGGGTAGTTGAGAAAGTCAAGATCGACTTTTGTTTCGCCTAAATCTGACATTTTTGGCCAAACTTATGAGGGTTTGAAGATTTGCAATATATGGAGTTAGCAGAGCTTCTGATGCATTTTCACCCTGATCAGACCTTGCCATCATCTTCAAAGGGCATGATAGAAGAATATCAATATAAAATAAGTCTATGTTCGACATCAGTTGTTCGTGAGGCCAAAAAAATTACCCGGGAAGGTGTAGGACCCCTTGGGTAAGGTATGATTTTGCAGAATAAAAAATTCTATTAATGTTATATGTTCTTCATAATTTCTATTTTATTGGTTTTTTTAAAAAAATTGGGGCTAAAATATTTTGAGAAATCAATATTTGTTGGGTTTATTTAAATTCTCTATGGAAAATTATTTTTTGTCAAGACTGACATATATTTGGTCAACATATTGTTTGGGGTTTTATTAAATATTATTCTCTGTGGATGGTATTTATTGTCGGACCAACATATTAACATTGCAATGTACATTGTACTCATCAACTTTCAGCCCACATACCTACCACCATTCACTGATCAAACCTCCGATCGACCACTTCGCACCATTGTCGGCTGTGTTTTTTTGAAACCCTATCCATTTTTCCTTTGTCAGCACTGAGTTCTCTCACCACTGACCACCATCCTATCATTGGCCACTCAAACTTACCATTGAGCTCTCTTCTCACAAGCCCCAGGTTCTCATATTGCAACTAAAGACTTTGGTGGTGCCTTCCTCTGCCACCAACGACGCTCACCACCACTAGCTCTCTCCACCACCCTGCCACCCACCTAAAGGCAGGATTTTTTTTCCACTACCAAAGACTTGGTCATATTAGTGACCAAACTTAAGCCCCCTAAGGCTAATTTTTTGTGCTTGTTTAGTGATCATTTTTTGCCCCTGTTTAGTCTTCAAATTTGGCCCCCAAGTGCCTAAAATAGGCCTTTTTTTCAATTTTGCATATTTTTTTGCCCAGATATTGAAATTCTACAAACAAGATATCGATGAAAATCTGGTTCCACGTACTTCACAATGGTGTAAGTCTTTTTTCCTGATTTTTCTGCAAGTACAAATTATTGGCAATTGAAGTTAGATCTCCCATTGGACCTTTGAGCTCATAACTTTCCGCCAATGTCTCTAATTTTGGTGATTCAAGTTGCATTTGGAAGGTATTCAAGAGCTCTTTAATTTGGTTCATGTATTCTTTCAGATTCAACCCCAAGTGTGATTTATTCAAAAAAATTCCTATTTGCTTTCTGCTTCATAACTTGGACATCCTATCTCCTAGAGATTTTTTTGTGGGGGGCTTTATTTTCAATTGTATTATCAAATTTGGGACATTTCATAATAGTTTATATCAGATATTTACCTTTTTTGCACTCTTGGTACTTGTTGTCCTAATGGCTAAACCAGGATTTGAAGTGTTGAATCCTCATAACTATCACACATGGAAGGTAAAAATGGAAAGATTTCTTTGGTCAAAGGGTTTGTGGTCCAAATTGGGTGATCATCAACCTAATTTTACTAGAGAATATGAAATATTTTCTCATGGGAATAAATGTGATGAAGCTATGGGTTTAATTGCAATGCATGTTTCAAATAGTTTATTCTTTCATATTGAGGAATGTACTACTCCTAAGCAGGTATGGGATAAGTGCAAGGAAATCTTTGGTTCAACTAGTGAGGTATGTACCATGCAATTGGAGGCTAAATTGGCTTCACTTTTAATAGATTCCTTTCCTACCATTGAAGACTACTTGGTAAAATTCAAATCACTAGGATCTTAATTGGAAGGGTGTGGCAAAGATAAAACTGATAAAGAGTGCATCTTTTTTATTTTGTCTAAGTTGAAAGGTTCATTTGCATAATTTTCTACTTCCTTCTATGCTACAATGGATTGTTAGGTGATTCTTTTGCTATACCCTCATTTGAGACATTTTATGATAGGTTGACTCGAGAACAAGCATAACTTAGTCAACTTGATACACATGCTAAGAATCATGCATTGATTGCATCATCATCTAAGGATAAAGGAAATAAAAAGTTTAAACCTAAGGCAAAATCTAAAGAACCTCCCACCTCTCATAGAGAGGAAAAACTTAAGAAGGAGAAGACTAAATTTGGTTATTGTAAAAAACTAGGGCATGGTGAACAAAATTATTACAAGAAAGAGTTAGATGAAATGAGGAAAATCTTAAAGGAACATAACATTTATTTGCCTTCTAAGTCTAAAAGTTCATCATCTTCTTCTTCTCAATCAACATCTACTATACACACTAATATTGCAAGAATTTTCAATGGAAGTGATGTGATCAAAGATTCTAAAATGAAAGGACATGCTCTTCTTGTAACACATGTTGAGGAGTCTAGAAATTGGATAATTGACTCTAGAGCCTCATATCATATATCAGGCCAACCTGATTCTCTTCCCTAAAGGATACTTCACTCATGAGGATCTTGATGGCTAATGATATTTATCTTGATGTATTTGGTAAAGGGGTTATTGATGTGCCACATCCAGTATTTTAATAATGTGCTTTGTATTCCTGATATTAAACACAGTCTTCTTTCAATATATTAGATAGCATGAACTAGTAAATCTATTGAGTTCACTCCAAATTCAGTCTTCATTCGAGATTTGGATACAAAACAACTTTTTGCAGTGGGTAGGGCCAATCATCAGGAAAAGTCTATTACTTTTCTAAATTTTTTCATGATGATGAATGTTTTAGGGATAACTCTCCTAGCTTCAGTGTGGGTAGTAATTCACATGAAGGTTTTGGTGTATGGTTGAACCTCACTATTCATCAACCATGTAATGAAGTTGCATCTCCTCTTACTTCTTTATATTTGAGCAAGACTTTAGATGAGTAGGATACTTTTAGTTTTCTAGATTTGCAAATTTGCAAGATGGTTTCATGACATGTATATTAGATTTGGTCATACTTCTTTTGCAGATTTGGAGAATTTGTTTAAGGGGGTTTCTCTCCTTTTTGATCAGTCATCTTTGGAGGTTTCTCTTGAGTCTTAACATTCTTTGTCTTCTTCCTTGATTGGGGTAACATTGAATTTTGTTAAGATATATTTAGAGGCTCTTGACACATCTTCATGGAGATTGGGTTTCTTCAGCATCGGTCATTGGATCTTTTTCTTCCCAAGGGGAGATACATTGTTTGTCGGCATTTGATTCTCTTTTATCTTCAGACATTCTTCAGTGGTTTTAGAGCTACTTCATTATGGGGAGGCTATGTAGTCTCTATATTTCCCTCTTATGGGGGGAATTTTGTAATGTATATATGTGATGGATGGTGTACTTGGGGGGTATCATGGAGTCCTCCATCCTTCCTCACATGATTGTTTCTTTTCTCTCTTTTGTAGAGGATTTTTGTCGCACAAGGTTTTCTCATTTTCTCTATTTGTGAGAGATTTCTTTTTCATTTGTACATGGGTACCTAACATGGCATAGTAGTCAGGACCCATCTTTGCATCATTTTCATACTAATCTTCTCCCTAAGTTCCACTTAAGGGGGGTGGTTGGTGTGAATCAAAGTCTTGTACCTAGTAATTTATCTCACCAGGTAATTAGGGGACTTATTCACATGTTAAGTTTACTTAGGATATAATATTATTTCTAGAAGTCTTAGCTAGCTTTTCTAGAACTTATGTTATCTAGCTTTATTACATAATTCCTAGGTAGTTAGTTTGTTATTCATCTCATGTCATAGGATTAAGACACATGTCGCCATCATGTTCAATCCTATTCCTCACCTTGCCTATATAAGGAAGGTCATTGTACACTTTGTAACATACTCCATACCTCATCATCATTTTGATAGGTCTTAATATCAAGCAAGCTCATATTCTTGCATACTCTCTTGTAGAAGGCTTTCATTGTTGTTTTGTAGGTGGTCTTGGATATTGAGCTAATTTTCAGCTCTTACATTGGAGAGATAGGTCTAGAGAGAAAGAGATAGATCTAAAGAGGGAGAAAGAGAGAGGGAAGGAAGGAGGGAGAAATACGTAGAGAGATAGGTCTTGAGCTCAAGGAGAGAGAGTGTGAGAAAGATAGGTCTAAAGAGGGACAAAGAGAGAGGGAAGGAGGGAGGGGTGGAGAGGTAGATAGATAATTGTAGATTGTAATAGATTGAGAGGGAGAGGTCTAAAGAGGTATTAAAAAGAGAGGAAGGGAGGGAGGGAGAAACGAATGGAGAGATAGGTCTAGAGCTTAAGGGGAGACATGGTGAAATATAGAGAGGTAGAGAAAGGGACAAAGATATTTGATGATTTATGAATATTTTTTCTTCTCCTTACTGCACAAAATATAAATATTTCATTATTGATTACTTATTCTAATGTTTCAAGTATTTTGAGATTATTGTTACAAACAAATCATGAAAAAGGGACTTTGTATGCAAAAAGTAGTGAGTATTTTATGTTTCAAAAATAAAATATGAAGTTCAAATGATTATAATTAATTTTTTGTATTATCTAGAACCACTACCTAGTCCACTGTGTAGATCTTTGAATCACCTTTCCAACACCTATAAAAAATCAAAATTTTAATAAGAAACACAAAAGTTATGCCCATTTTACTAAAGAGGGGTTTTTGGGCTTTTCAAAATAAATATTCATTTTGCAATAGCAGATATCCGTTTTACAATATTGGATATCCGTTTTGAAAAGCCAAAAGCAAATATTCGTTTTGTTTTTAAAAATGGATATCTATTTTGAAGACATAAAAACGGGTACCCGTTTCTAAGAAATGGATATCCATTTTGTTTTTCAAAATGGATATTTGTTCTAAGGACATAGAAACAAGTACCCATTTCTAAAAATTGGATATTTGCTTTAGTTTTCAAAATAGATATCCAATTTGAAGACATAAAAATGGATATCCATTTTTTTCGCATAATTTTTTTCCTTCCATTTTTTCCTCAGGATTGCTTTGGGATTTGGCTTGGGGGTGTCAAACCTGAAAAGTCAACTACCCCAATGTGTTTAGAGGTTTCATTCTCTTTTCATGACTTCACCCTTCGTGCTGACGACTTTTTTCATCCGAATTCGAAGAAACGAAAAGGGTTTATTTAGTAAATTGTCAGTATTCTACCAATATAAAATATGCTTTATTTTGAATTTAATAGATAATTATTATTTATTTTCTACATGCACTATGTGTAAAATCTCAGTTGATAGGTTGATTGAAAAACATCTATAACTTTTAAACAATTATGTATTTTTTGAATCTAAAAGATGCATCACACACTATGCTTCACAAACAATAGTTTAAAAAAAAATTGAATTTCATAATTTTTTTACCAAGCTAGGGTGACCAGGCAAATGGTTTTTAATATTTTTAAAATTCCTACTAGAAAATTCATAACTAATTATTTACTTGCAAAAAAATTACAAAAAAATACACGTCACTTCCGTGCATGTGTCCTCTACTTATATTGAAAGATTAAAAATAAATAAATTATTTTTTCTCCTCATTAGGGTGGTTGGACAAACACCTGCTTTTTATTTTTTTCCAAATTTTAATGTACTACAACATTGAAATTTTAAATTTTCACCAAATCAAATTATTTTTTTTCCAAAAAAAGGCCTAGTAGCTTACAAATTACATTCAATTTGCTACAAATTCTATTCCTACATATTTTTAAAATTATGTTAACATTAACCTCTTCAAATTTTTATGTGAAGTTGCTTAAGTCTATTTTTCTATATTTTTATTGCCACTTAATGGCCCTGTTTGGACCCCCATTCTCCTGCATTGACCCATGAATATGGGTGAATTTATTTATTAGCTTTCATTGGATTCTAAGGAAGGGTTCAAGGCTTGGGAATTAACAAATAAAGAAGTAAGGCATCCAATTCCTAAATCACTTAGTAGTGAGTGGATTAGGGAACATGTTGGATATGGAGTAGCCTTCTTGGTGTACTAATTCAATAAATGTTATTGCCTTGGAATTATATTATTGAATTAATGCCAGTACGGGCTTTGTATTTTGGATATGGTCTAATCCATCTTATAGAATGTGAAAGTATCATAGTGAGGTTATTGAAATATTCTATGATGTGAACATTGCTCAATGTCATTTATTTTTGTGCATAAGTACATTATTTAGGTTGATTTATGTCCCTTTCCATAATATGTTTGTCAATTAAGAAGTGTATTAGATATAGGATGCATGACCATGTAGGTATACTAGCTAATCGGTGACTCATATAGTGAATGGGATTTCATCATACATGTTGGACACATACTACTAGATCCTTTGTAATGGGTCAAGCTCCTCCAATGGAGTAGTAATGGGTTTGTGGAAGGGTGGATATCACCTTGATGATTCTCCCTCTTTCACTTCAGGTTATGAAGAAAGAAAATGGAAGAGGTTTTGTAAATTGGGTGTTAATATAGTTATCTATCTTGTAATCCATTGATTGAAAGAGTAGACGACTCTTACTTATTTGTTTATATTGTAATATATAGTTCTTAATTTGTTATGGAAGAGCATGTCAACTTTATAGATTTGTTGCATGTGTTATCAATTTGATTTCAAGGTGTGTGTTTACACACATATATACATAAAATAATTGAGTTGTAAATGGATTTGCATTAATTGTGATGATTGAGAATCATTTATATGTTTTGAAAAAAATAGTCTAAGTGTTTGAATCTTTGACTCCAATTAACAATTATGTTTAATTTATTGATTAATTTCCATAATTTATTAATTGATTATGAGTATATGTTATAATATTTGTTATAGTTTGGAATCAGATAGAAGATCCTTGAGTAGTATTTGGAGGATTCATCTTCATCTTTAGATTTTTTTTACATATATTTCATTAAGGTTTTGATTTATTATTTTCTTCATTTAGAAATAGGACACCTAATTTGATTGTGGCACCTCTCATCATAGATGTGGTGACACCTAAATAGATTGCATAAAAATCATGCATTCTTCTCTTTCTTCCCTCATATTCCTTTTCAAAATGGGAATATATCTTGCATAAAGATTTAGTTTTGTTCCTCTAGGTAAAAGGATAGATGTTCAATTATCACAAATCATCTTTAACATTCATAATTGAACATCTACCTTTGGAGTAGGAGACTACACATTGAGGTGGGTTTCATCATCTCTCTTATTTTCTCTATTCTAGGAGGGATTTTCCCTCATGTGGGGTTTTATTCTTCTCACTTACTTTGAGGTGGGTCACCTAAACCTTTTCTCTTCATCCTCTTGGGGGAGTTTTATCCTATGAATTTTCTCCTTCTTTTATTTTTGAGGGGATCCATTTGTACATAGGTACCTAATATGGCTACACGTTTACTATTATAAATATGGGTAGAGATTGAAGAGTCTATAAAAGCTCTACATAAAATTCTTTACACATAATTTATGCTTGCCTTCATCTCACTATTTTCATTCAAATACATTACATATTTATAGGATTTCTCACATCCTAGTTTATAGGAAACAACCTAAACAACCTACCTATTAATATTGAGTTGTTTTTAACAACTCAAACAAACATCTAATAATAATATTAATTTGTTTCTCAACAACTTAATTTATTATGACACTTATTCATAACACTAATTTAAATACTCGCATAAACTCTAATTTCTAACACTTGTGTGAACACTAATTTCTGACATTTACAAGGACCTATTAATTTATCTTCCCCTCTTATCAACCTAAGTTACACTTACGTGGAGGTGTCGATAATTTTTTCTTACATTTAGTTAATTACTTTATTGCATATTTACACCTAGTATGGGATAAGTTTGCTTAGGTTGGTATCTACTTGGGAAGGCTTCACATATGACTTGTACTTATTTTACAGAGACATTGTGTACACATGTGATTGTACATATCCTCTATCCCACATTAGTTATACATTCAATCTCTTGCTAGTGCATCCTATAAATAACCACTTGTAGATCATTGTTTAGAATCTCTTATGCGCATGCATCCTTGAATATAATAACATTATTCTTTCATATTGATCTTCTATTTATTTGTGCTTTCGTTTATCTCTCTTGATCTTGGGTGGATACCACCATTGCCAAATGTTTTAGCATGGAGATCTAGAAGAAGAAATTTATATGTCTCAAAATTTGGTGGCTAAGGGGATATAGCTCGACTAGTAAGTAAACTAAAAAGGTCCTTGTATGATTTAAAATAGTCTCCTAGGATGTAGTACCAAAATTTGGATGCCTATATTTAGACCTTGAGTTTTTTTGTAGTCAAGTTTATTATTATGTTTATTATAAGAAGATTGTTGGTTATAATCTTGTATATTGATAATATGTTTCTCATTGGAAATATTAAAGATATGATTAAGGAATTAAAAACTTAATAATCTAAGCAATTTTAGATGAAAATTTTAGGAGTTGCTAAATGTATATTAGGTATGCAGAATAACAATGATTGCATTACAAAAATATTTGGTTGAACCAAAGGAAATATGTTGGAACAATTTTGTATAGGTATGATATACATGATAATAAACTAGTGAATGTACCTCCTCTAGTTAACACAAAAATATCATTAGAATAATGTCCTAAGTATAATGAAGATTTTGAACATATGTATTATATTTCTTATGCTAGTGTTGTAAGAAGCTTCATGAATGCAATTATTTATATAAGACTAGATACTTTTACAAATATTTATGTCTAACCCTAAAGGAGCAATGTTGAACCTTTGTAAAATTGGATTTAGGTATTTACATGGAACTTATAATTATGATATTTAGGTTATATTCCCTTAATCCTACAATGTGCATAGGGTTACAAGTAGTAAGATTATGGATACTTTAACTCTTAATTAAGTTATATGATAATGAGTATAATATTATATAGGTAGTTAAGTCAGGTTGGGTGGAATCCAAGGTACATGTATAGTATGCATATGAGCTAGTGGTTTATGCTCATTGTATTATGAATTATGTTATTCTTGGAGAGTTTTGGAGGTTACTACTTGAAGTGGCAATGATATTCTCAAGAAATTATCAAGTATTTGAAGCATATTTCTTATTATTTTCTCTTTTATTTAAGTTGTTTAATTATAATTGATATTGAATCATGATCTTGGCATCTACAAAGCAAGAAACAAGGATTTTTTAATTGAAGATATGTAATTATGAATTGCTTATCTCTCTTGATTCAGTGATTTATTTTCTAATTTTTGTAGGTTTGGTCATGGACATATTAAAGCTACCATAGTCCAAATTTGAGTTTATTTTGAGTTGATTTAAAGGAGTTATTATGAAATTAGGGTTTCCACTAAATTTGCTCCTAAGGTTGTAAAATAGGTTTTTTTTTCTAAATTTTGGAGGGTTGATTAAGGACATATTGAAGATAATATAGTCTAGATTTGAGGCAATATAAATATAAAGTAAAGGAGATATTATGAAATTAAGGATTCCATCAAATTCACTCCCAAAGTAGCACATCAGTGAATTTCTTAGAGATTTTTTTGACAAGTGAGATCTAGGCCTTGGTAAGTTATTATAAATTATTTATATTTTGATTTTTTAGTAATTTATTATAAAAAATATATTGGTGGCATCATGCATTTGAGTGATTCAATAAGAGGCAAAGGAAAGAATCCAATTACTCCTATAAATACTCTTGACAAAGAGGATTAATTATTAGGCAAGAGGGATACCATAACTATTGATGATATAAGTAAATAAAATAATGTAAGATGAAGGATAGAATCTTGTCAAAGGTGGTAGAGAAAATGTAATTGACAAATAATATAGGATATCTCAAGAACATGGTAAAAAATAGTGTCTTTTCAAGGTTCTAGAGATTTCAATACATGAAGTATTCTATCTCTGTGAGTGTTAAATTAGTCTTATCTATTAGTCCCTAGTTCCTTTGGGTTTTGTTTGAAGTATTCTATCTGCCCCCAGACTAAGTACTTTAGTTTCTTGTTGAACTTCAAGACCCAATATGAACTTTGGACCTATGGATAAGTTCTCATTTCCCATTCCTCTAGACCCTCTATTCATCTCTTGGCCTTTACCTTATGCTTCTTTGTATACTTCGAGCTTCAGGAAGAAATGAGGATTTTGAACCTTAGATTCCAAGTCCAAGGTTCTCCTTGCACTCTACCCCCTAAAACACTCTTTTTTCATTCTTTCTTATTGGACATCATTGGGTTTGGTTTAATTAAATACCTATATATATCCTGCATAGTCAAGGTTAAGCATCAAATATAAAAACAAATATTATAGTTGAAGCATCATTTATTGAACAATAAGGACACATAATCGAGCAAGGCACATATTCGTCCTACAATTACAACATATCATAATCAACTTAATTTATACCCTTTAATCATATTGTTATGATATGTATAAATTAATTGTAGGACGAATATGTTGATTATGATATGTTGTAATTGTAGGACATACCTAACACTTTTTTTTCCACTTGTTTTAGACTTGCTTTTGAATTTTGTCCTATATGTATAGTCTAGTGCCAAATTTGAGCATTTTTATTCAAGAGTTAGTATTGATCATGCACTTGAATTGAACCCCAAGTTCTTATTCCCTATGTAGACACTAAAAAAACACACATTATTATCTCCATACTACCACCCTTATCTTGAGACCTAATAACATAATCACTGACCTACACTCATTAACATTATTCATCTTACCTTAATTGATCCACTTTATCAAAATAAGTTATTTTCTAGAAAATATTCAAATATTAAAATAAATCCAAATAAATCTATTATCCATAAATATTTTAATTAAAATCATGATATAAACCCCATAGTTAACATAAAAATCAATTTAGTTAATTAAATAAATTGATTTATATGACAATTCAATCAAAATATTTAAGTCATCAATCAACATGGTTAACTCATTAATCAAATGACGTAACTAACTAATTATTTCTATGTAAATGGGTAATGACTTCCACCTCTCCACATACATTCCACCATTAATATGGATAAATTCATGATCCAAAATCAAATACTATCCATTCACCGATTTCGTCAAATAACATAATCACTCATACACTCATTGACATTATTCATCTTACCTTAATTGATTCACTTTATCAAAATAAGTTATTTTCTAGTAAATATTAAAATATTAAAATAAATCCAAATAAATCTATTATCTGTGCAAATATTTTAATTAAAATCATGATATACACCTCATAGTTAACATATTAGCTAGTTTAGTTAATTAAATCAATCGATCTATATGACAATTCAATCAAAATATTTATCTTATCAATCACCATGGTTTACTCATTAATCAAACAACATAACTAATTATTTCTATGTAAGTGTGTAATAACTTACACCTCTCCACATCCATTCCACCATTAATATGGATAAACTCATGATCCAAGATCAAATCCATCATTTCATCATCCTAATTTGGTGCAAGTAGATGTTGTTGAAGTAAGCAATAAGCATTCTATAATTTACAAAGCACAACCATTTGACAATAGGTTTTATGTTTTTGTTTTAATTCATTGTGTTTATGTAATTCATATTTTTACTCTATCAAATGTGAGTATGTGATTTAATTTTAAACTTTGTATTTCTTTTGAAATATTTATTTTATGTTTGAATATTACTCTCCCAATTAGGTAAAGTACCATGATGAAAACTAGTTTTTTGCATCATTTTTAAATTATCCATCTATGTGTACCCTACACTTGGGAAAAGTTTTATCATTCATCTACACTATCCATCCTTCATAGTTCTTAGTATTACATTACCACCATTATATATTTCTCATTCATTAAGTGCCCATCATATTCACATATTAATACTACCTCCCCACTTTTGACCTTGATAAGGAAGTGGACAAGATCTTAAAAACATACTTTAGAACACCTCTTGATATGCCTACCCATTCACAACAAAAAAATAGCTAGTATATTATCATGATTAGTGGAAAAAGTTGGCTTCAACAAGAATTTCAACATAGCATAATAAGTGATATGCAACTAGATGAAGCATACCATTCCTATGTGTTGTAGTCCTTGGAAATTACATCTTCTATCCCTTATCTATTTTCATCTCACATCCGATCCCTCGTTGCTCTCTATAACTCTCTCCTTTTATTCATGTAAACACCCTCTCACATTTATAATCATCTAATAAATCCATCATCCCTACCCAATTTATTTATATCAATTACGCCACCCATAATAATTATGAATTTTCATCTCAATTACCCATCTCATCATCCATCCATTAATACTCATCCTTATCCTTATCTCCAACTCATCATTCCACTCCCATCAATTTATCTTTAATATTCACTCTTTAACTCATTTTCTTCTTCATTTTTAATCCCTTCCTCCATCACTCAAATATGGAGTTATTTACCCCTTTACTAATATCAATTTGTTCCATTTTGAGAGAACACCCATATTATTTAAACCCATTCATCCTCTTAAGGGGGCATCTCCTCATCAGTAAAATCTCAAATCTATCCAATCCCAATTTTTAAGCCTATCCAAGCATCAAAGCATCCTTTGAATCTAACCTTAATCAATATTCACTTTGTTCTTTGGATACATTGTTCCCACATCAACAACATTATCAATCATGCTCACATTGTTCTTGGGATATATCATTCCCACATCAACAACATTATCAATCATCTCTATATTGTTCTTAGGATATGTCATTCTCATATTAAATAATATTATTGATCAATCATATCAATCAATCCTTAATCTTTGATGCTTGAGGCACCATTTATCACCAATGTCATACTACCAAGTGCCTATATCTAATTTCTTTGAAATAATATTGATTCTCGTATTTGTAATGCCACTTCAAAGAGGGGAAACATGTATATGCTAAAACCTTACATATATGGTCAACTCCATTCTATTTCCCTCCTCTCAACATGTAACAATGTAATCACTCATCCAATCATTAAAATAACTAATCTTACCTTGATCAATCCACTTTATCAAAATCAATTTATTAAATAATATTTATTATTTAACTAACTTAAATAAATTATTTTCCCACATATATTCAAATATTAACTAAATCCAAATAAATCTATTGTCCATAAATTATTTAATAAAAAATATGATTTACACCCCATAGTTAACTAATCAATCAATTTAGTTAGCAATTCAATCAAAATAGTTAATTGTTTGCCATTTAAAATTAATTCACTCATCAATCAACATGGTTAAATAATTAATTAAAATAATTAAATAGTTCAATCAAATCAATTAACTCATCAATCCAATGAGATAACTAGCTAACTACTTTCATGCAAATGGGTAATAACTACCACCTATCTACATCCACTCTACCATTGATGGGGATAAACTCATGACCCCAGATCAATCCTAGTCATTCATCCATTTCATAAAAAAATATATAAATTGATATTAAATCCATCATTTCATCATCTCAATTTGGAGTAAGTAGATGATGCCCAAGTAAGAAACAAATTTTTAATAGTTTGTAGGTTACATCCATTTGTCAAGAGGCATTATATTTGGTTTTAAATTTCATTATATTTATGTAATTCATATTTTTTTCTCTATTAGAGGTAATGAACTAACTACAATAACCACTAAAATTGTAATTCAATACCAAACTCTCAATCTAATTCAATCAATGAAGTACACTCAACACAACGAAACCAATTAATAAAGCAATACAATTACCAGGTTCCTTGTGTCAATGATGATTTACCTCCATCATTCTTCTTTGTCTTGCTTTGCTCTCAGTTATGTGTGTACTACTTTTCTTCAAGCTCAATATGAATGAATAAGATGAACATATGAAAAATGCCAAAGGTTCATGGTTAGCCTTCAAAGAGGAATGAGGGTTGCTTTTGTAGAATTGGCTAATTTGAATGGATGATCTATATTAATAGGTGGATGATCAGGATCAAGGGTCAAGAATCCTTGAGAGGAATTGATGAATGAGTTAACTGGTTGTAGGATTTCAGTTAATTGTTTGCATGAGGAATTGATTGAAGAGTTAAGGGATTTGATTGCTTCGTTAACTCTCACTAAGTGGGATGAACTGATTTGATTGATCAGTGAACTGATATTGATTATCCAGTCAATTGGAAGAGAGTGTCTATTACGAATGAGGTGGAAATGCATGAGATAATAATTAATTAAATGAATTAATTATTTGTGGAATGTGCAAGTGGGAATTAGATAAATAAATAAAATGCTTTATTTATTATTTTAATGGATAATGTTGAGAGAATATAGGATAATTAAATAATTAAAGTAATTGTTTACTTTAGGAAGGGTGAATGTGGATAAGTAAATAATTAAAGTAAATTTTTATCTTAGAAAGGGGATAATTAAATAAATGAAGTAATTATTTAATTTAGAAAATGGGTGACTGTTTTAGATTAATTAAGCAGGGAAAGGGTCTTGATCCCATGGTTACAAAGCCAAAACAACAAAAAGAGAAACGGATTAGGAAAAACAACACCAACCAGCACCAGAAAATAACAGCAGACAAAATAAACTAGAGCCCAAAATGGCATAGTCCAAGTATCCAAAATTGCAACCACAAAACCATAATCAACTTAAAATAAATAAAAAATCCCCATATTAATCCATATAATAGTACGCAGACCATTAATAAGATTAACCAAAGTCCAGCAGGTAGGTAACCATAACATAGCTATAATGAAATAGTAGTCCAAGAAAATAAAACTAAGAACCAAAAGTTTCAGAGTAGCCATAATAATTGAGCAAGAGGAAAAAAAAAGAGAAACAATGCTATTACTTAGCATTGGCAATCAACTCCCAATATTCACCAATTTGGGACACAAACTCCCTCCAATTAGGGCCTTCTTTGTCTTCTTGGTCCTTATTGTTTTCACTTTTTCCCATCCTCTTGAGCATCTTATTGATCTTAGTTTGTCCAGAGACCGCACCCACCATGGCACAGTGAATGAGTCCATTGGTGACCTTCATCAAGGTGATAATTTCCTTCTCCATGTCGTTTATCTGTACCTGCATAAAAGTTATCCCGCTTTTCAAAAAATCAATGTTAGAATCCTCAGGAGAATTAGAGGCAATGGCTTTGTTCTCCGTTTTAGTGGCCTCCTTCATAGGAACCCTAGGTTCCTCTTCCCTCCCATTGTCATCCTCCTCCTTATCATCTTTAACCTCCTCTGAATCTTCCTCTCCTATTTCATAAGCAGTATCTTCAAATTCTGAGTCTTCACTTAAATCATCAACTTGTGGCTCAAATTCTTCCAGCACCATTTGTTCCGCCTCATCTTGGTTAGTAGCCTTCTATTTTCCCTTTTCTCAAATGAGGCAACCCTAGCTAAACGCGCTGATTTTTAGCCCCCTTTAATTGAACTTGATTGCCCTTCCTCCATTTCGTCCCGTTGATTCCCCTCTTCGTCTTCATTTATGGTAATGACAACAATCTATTTTTTCTAGTCTGTTTTCAGATTCTTAGCCCTCGATGGTTCAAGGAGGAGTGGCGACTGTTTCCACTTCTCCAAGGTGGCCTTGACCAAATCAAACTCAAAATATTTTTTCACAGAAGCCAACATACCAACAAGGGTAGAGGGTTTGGAACTATGAACAACCAAGGGGGTGGCATTCACAGGGGAATTTTCCCTAGGAGCAATAATCTAAGGCAGAGGCCTAAGGTTAGGCTTTAGAATAGGATTAGTAGCAACTTTTTGTTCATCTTCCACATCAAAATTTTGATTAGGGATGCCCTGCCTAACAACCAGAGGGTTGCCATGAGGGTTATTAGTTAGGGAATACTTGTAGAGGGATATCATAAGACCTTGGTGTAGTGGGGGAGTCACACCATTCTCAATATTTTGTTGCAAGGAAGATAATAGATTAAGAAGGGGAAAATGATAAGTGTGGATTGTCATGTATCTTCCCTCTAATGTGAAATATCTCTTTACAAACATACTTACCAATGCAAAAGGTGGTTGAAGTTCAAGCCAGGTGTACCCATTCTAGAACCACCTTAGTTTCTCTCCATCATAAAGAAATTATCCACAAACATCTAATAGTCGGCTCCACTTTTCTTAGCAAACTTTCTTCCCTCATTCTCCAAACCCGTTGCCCCTGTAATGAGCTAAGCAGTGACATCAAATTTTATGGCCCCTATAGTCACTTGCAATTTTCTCTAAGAATTTGTGAATTTGGTCGTTAGACTTTTGTTATAGCCTTTCATAGCCTCAAAGAATGAGACCATTCCCGCCCTTCGAAACAACCTCCAAAGGTCAACATTTTTCTTGAGAGCATAGCAATTGGGAGGTTCAGTACGTTTTCTTGGCCCTCCTATTTTGGAACTTTGTAAACTTTTAGAACTTTTCTTCTGCAACCCTTTCTTCATACCACCACAGTTCCTAGACACCCAACTAGCCTTGCAGAGTCAACAACGAAAATTATTTTGATGGTGAAAACATTTTGAAATGTATATCGAGAACTAGCTAATAGAAGAGACCTCTAAAATGGTTCCCAAGACATAATTAGCATGATTACCTTTTTTGATAATAAATGTATCTAGATTTTCCATTGCAAGATTATCCTCAATTAAGAGGTGGGAAATGACATTTGACACATCAAAAAATTATGATATGACACAAGCCTTACCAATGTAATTAACCATGTGATCCTGGGTGTTCTTGGGAATGATAGAGAAATTAAATGTCACACCTGAGGATATCTTCTTAATACTTATTGTACCAAGATTGTCATCATTAATATTTGAGCCCCTTTCACCATCAAATCTAAATATCCCCTAACCAAACCCCTTATCACAACCTTATAAGTTATAAAAATTTCATATTTGTCTTTTAACACCTTGTCTTTCATTGTCGATGACAACTAGCGAAACTCCCATCAAGCCCACGTATTGCATATGAGGGCCACGTTGGCAGCACTGTCAATAGAGTGATTACCTTCCCTGAACACATGTTGGATATGATAGTGAGTGAAGAATTTCATAAGTTCCTTACAATTTTCAATTATATCCTTTAGTTCCCATGGAACCACAACACCACCTTTTAGTATGTCAACTATAATATTTGAGTCTCCTTCCAGGATGACCTTCTAAAAACCAAAGTCTCTTAGCATCTTAATTCCTCCCCACACTGCCATTGACTTAGCTTTGTTGTTAGTGCAGATACCCACATTTTTCCCATTAGCCACTATACAATCTCTAAGGTAATTTCTCAACAAACCCCCTGCCCCTGCAATGCCAGGATTACCTTTTGAACACCTGTTGAAGTTTCCTTTTATCTAATCCCTCTCAGGAGGAGTCCAAACAATAGTATTCCTAGAGAGAAGAGTAGACCAATTGATATTGGTAAGGTCCTTCTTTATACCCCATAACTGCTTGATTCTTATTTATTTATAAGTGGGCATGACTTTTGAATAGATGTACCCTCCTACTTCCACATTTTCTTATATTTAAGCCTTTATTGACATACATAGCTCATGGTTATTTCTCCCAGTTTCCCTAAAAATCCTATTGTTCCTTTCCTTCCAAATTTCCCATGTTATGAAAGGAGGTGCTTGGTTCTAGAGGTCCAATATTATCTTATGGGAGTAAGGGAAAAAAGACCAACTTTCAACAAATGATTTCATGGCTGGAGGGAAGACCCAATCTGTGAGTAGCAGAGGGAGGAAAAAGGACCAAACTTCTTTAGAGAATAGATAGTGGAAGAATAGATGCACAACAATCTCTTCTTCCTACTTACATAAGACACATATGTTAACTAACTAGAACCCCCTTCTAACCATATTATCAATAGTTAATATTTTTCCATGGGAGGTTGCCCACCAGAAACAATTAACTTTAGGAGTTAGATTTTTTATCCACACCTTGTCCCAATGAAGATCTCTACAATTAATTAGAGGTTTTTCTAATTCCTTATAGGAATTTTTTATTGAGAAGCAGCCAAAAGGATTCTTAATCCACAACCATTCATCCTTCTTATCTTTAGAGAACCAAGTCACCTCCCCAATGAGGTTGTTTAGCCTTTGCATCACAGGCTCCCAATTATGTTGTCATTGACATCTCAAATTGATACTCCTAAGCAGGCCGTTAAATTCAATCCACTTTGGTTCATCTGCCTCCCAATTAATTTAACCTGCCACCTTTTTACCACAAATTTTGGTCAAACTTTGTTTCGGGGGGTTGAGGCCATCTAAAGAAGAGAGAGAGGTCTCAACAATCCATGAGTCCTTCCAGAAATGAATATCCTTTCCATTGCCAATACGCTTTCTCACACCCAATTTTAGCACACTTTTGGTTTTGATAAGGTGGTTCCAAAAGATAGATTCATAAGGTAGATCAGAAGAAGTGAGGAAAAAGCTAGGTTCTCCATTCCTGAGGTATTTAGCTTGGAATATCTTAACCCATTCTTTTATTCCTTCCAAAAGACTCCACCCCATCTTGGCAGTGAGATCTTTGTTGAAGATTTTAATTCTCCTTATCCCCAATCCCCTAACATTTTTAGGGGCACACACTTTCTCCCATCCAACCAACGCCAATCTATTTTTTTCTTCAATGCCAGACCACATGAATCTTCTCTGGATTTGTTCAATTTTTTCCACAATAAAGGCAAGGATTTTAAACAAAGACA
This sequence comes from Sequoia sempervirens, assembly GCA_007258455.2. Lineage (NCBI taxonomy): Eukaryota > Viridiplantae > Streptophyta > Pinopsida > Cupressales > Cupressaceae > Sequoia > Sequoia sempervirens. Next base: position 102,532 of record VDFB02282706.1, on the reverse strand, counting down.
AATAATAGATCGAGATGTTTGTAAGAGAATCTTTTAGCAGTTGGATATTCCCTACTTGACTTAGGAGTTTAGCTTTCCATCCAACTAATGTTTTTTGGACTCTTTCAATTAGGTGGTTCCAATAATTATTTTCTAGTTTTCTAAAAAGCAGAGGAAGACTGAGGTAAGCAGCAAGAAAAACAGCTTCCTGGCAGCCCAAGGTCCACACTACTCTCTCTTGCACAATGTGATAAGCATGGACAAAGTATAACTTACTCTTATTATAGTTTATATACTGACCTGAGGTAGAAGCATAGTCATTTAATATAGAATTCCAGTGGTTGGCCTTGCCAACCAAGGCTTCTCCAAATAGAATGGTATCATCAACAAACTATTGATGAGAGTCAGGTGGGAGGGAGGAAGCAACCTTGACTCCTTTCATCACTTTAGAATCAATGAGTTTTTGAATGTTCCTACCAAGGACCTCTGCAACAATTATAAATAGATAGGGGGAGAGAGGGTCTCCTTGTCTAAGACCACAACCACATGAGAAGAAACCCTGGGGGGCTTCGTTCACTAAAACCAAGCATTTTGGGGTTATAACACAGGCAATGATCACTTGAGGAATCTTCCATCAATCTCAAATTTATTAAGAACAACAAAAAGGAATAGCTAGGAGACTCTATCATAAGCCTTAGATATGTCAATTTTCAAATCCATCCCTAAATTTTTACTTAGGTCCATTGAGTGGAGGATTTCATGGGTGGTTATGACAACATCCAAGATGTTTCTTCCTTGAACAAATCCTTTCTAATTTTGGGCTATCATTTTACTCAACATAGCTTTTGTCTTAACACAATTATCTTTGAGAATATTTTATACACTATGTTACACAGACTAATGGGTCTAAAGTCTTGCATGAATGAAGCATCTTCCTCCTTAGGGATAAGGGAAATGAACATAACATTCATTTGATTAAGAAGTCTTCTCGATCTAAAGAAATCTCCAGCTGCATTTAACAAGTCAATATTCACAATATCCTAATATATTTGGAGAAAGGCCGAAGGAAACCCATCTAGCCTCGGGGCTTTGTAAACCCCAAAGGAAAAGACAACATGTTTAACCTCCTAGAGAGAAACAACTTTGGACATAACCTTTAGGTCCTACTCAATAATGACTTTATGAATCACTTGAAGGATATCATCAAATACTTGATTAATATCCCCTAGTTCATTCTGGAAGGAGGAGTAGAAGTTCATAGCTTCCTCAACAATTTCTCTTTTAGTAGTCACCATTGTGCCATCAACTTTCTTAAGATGTATTATCATGTTCCTACTTTTGTGTTTCATAGCGGACCGATGGAATAATTTGGTATTTCGGTCTCCTCTAGAAAGCCACTGAATCTGATATTTTTGTTTCCAAAAAATCTCCTACTGTTTGTTGAACTTAAATCATTTAGTTCTTAATTTACACTCTTGAATGCAAATGTCTTCATCCACTAGACCAACCTCCATTTTATCCTGCACTTCCTTTAAGTTGTCCCCCAAGGATTTTTTGGTATTGAAGATGTTATCGAAAGTTAATTTGTTCCATCCTTTCACACTTTGCTTAATTCTTCTCAACTTCTCCACCAGGCGAAACATGGGGGTACCAACCGTGGGTTCTGACCACCAATTCTCAATAAGGGTAGCAAAGTCAGGATGGAGAGTCCACATTAATTCAAATCTGAAAGGGAAAGGGCCTTTATTTGGATCAGTATTTCTCTTCAGTAAGATGACATTATGATCATGACCAGATCTTGGGAGGCCAGAGAGGGAAAGGTGTTGAGAAATATTCCAATTAGAAGAGACTAGGAACCTATCCAACTTACTTGAATCAGCTAATTACCAAGCCTCCTGTTGGACCATGTGAACTTGGAGCCCAGGAGGGGAACATCAAAAAGCCCAACAAAATTAAAAAAGCCAGCTAGATCCATCATACTTTCAGAGTAGTCATCCATTCCCCCAACTTTTCTGAGGGTAAAAGCGATGAGTTGAAGTCACCACCCAACATCCAGTAGTTGTCCCTTCTACTCTTAATAGTATCATTCAAAAAATCTCATAACTGTAGTCTATCCCTACTAAAATTGGGAGCATAATATTGATTAAATTCTATTTTTCCAAAGAAGACAGATCTTCTAGGGACACCATTAGACAATTATTTCCAGCGAAACCCATAGAACCTTTAAATTTCAAGGGATTCCACAAAGTAGCTATTCCCCCCGAAGCCCCTTTAGCATCATGCAAAAAGTAATTCACAATAGTCCAAATTTTCAAAATAGCCTTGTCAAAGGTCTCTTTCTTCACTTTAGTTTCTTGAAGGAGTAGAACATCCACTTTGTTATCCAATATACATGTTTTGACCAAAAATTGTTTATAAGGGCTATTAAGGCCCCTGATATTCCAAGAGAGAATCTTCATATTCATAACAAGTCGATGACAAAAACACCAAGAAACTATTATGAGAATAGCCAACATCACTTCTTTTTGGACTTCGAACCCATGATCAAGTCCAAAGTTTGTTGTCTACTTGAGACCACATCATGCACCGTGTCTTTGTTTATAGATTCCTTTTGAGATGGTCTTCCAACCTTATTTCCTCCCCCTACATCTAGTTTATTTTTCTTTTTTGACTTGCTTGTAGCTTGTGTCCAATCTTCTTCATCCTTTCTGTCACATGGATGAGGGGAAAAACCCAAGATAGCCAGTGAGTCATTCAAATTCCCTCCTTCCTTCTGAGACAAAGGAGATGTCCCCCAAGGATTGAGAAGGGCCAGAAAGTTCTTCAGTAGGTTGTGACACAATTTCCCCTTCCTCCTCCCCTTAGCATTCTCACCAATATAAACCTTATTAGGAACCAATTTATTGACTGCCCTTTGGTTCATTTCCAACTCCTCAAGAGAGTTTTCATCTAGATTCTCCTCAACAACCTTTGACTTCATATGTTGCTTCATTCTAGAGACTAGTATTTCATCCCTTGAAGTTGTTTCCTTGCTTTCCTTACATCCCATGACTTGAGAAACAACATGAGGCTCTTGACAAGTAGCATCCCAATCCATAGAAATTTTATTATTCAAAGGGGGAGAATTTTTTAGGAATTTAGCACCACCCCAAACATTATCATCCTTATTGAGGGGAAATTTAGTAACAGCCTTGGAATCCTTAATCATGGGATCAATTAAAGATTGATTGTCACCATTAAACATATCTTAAGGCCTCTTATTACAAGAGTCAATAACAAAACAAAACAAACAAAACGGTCTTGCATTTTTGTACTTAAGAGGTTGGGACCAGTTTCCAAACTTTGATTTCAGGAGCACTGAGGTAGGCAAAACAGTGTTAACAACCGCATTAACACAAATATGAGAATAAACTAAAGGAGACTTTTCTTGGGTTATCTTGTCAACAACCAAGAGGTTTCCAAAGGAGTTGGCAATCCCTTTTAAGATGCCTAACTCCCAAAAATCAAGGGGTAGCCCAAGAAGGTGTACCCATGTAGGGGTTGTAGCACCCAAGTCAGCAGAAGGGTCAAAGTCCAGTTTCCATTTACACAACAAGAGGAAATTATTGAAACTAGCATCAAAATCCCATAGACCTCCTGTTAAAACCTTTAACATATACTCATATACAACAAAGGAAAAAAGGAAGATACCTTTAGGCATTGCACTAATAGAGACACTTCATTTTAAGTTCCAAATAGAGGCAGCCCAGAGCCTTACCTGATCAATATTCAGGCGGAATGCTAGGAATTTTCCAACCAATGATAGCTTGAGGCCATCCATAGCTTTAATCATCAACGCTTCAGAAACATCAATTTCCCCACCTATTACTGAACAGGTCGTTGAATTTGAGTTCAGTCTTCCCATAGTTGGTGAGCTAACACCCACCAATTTATCCACAAAAGATGTAGGTTCTTAAGAGAAGAAAGATTCCAAACCAAAGGGCGGGGACTACCAATTGTCCTTCCCACAGGGGAAGGGGCAGAGGTATGAGAAGGGGAGCCAACATGGGGAACAACATTTTTGGAAGCAACAAAGGTTGGCATAGCACCAGACAAAGGAACAACATTCCTAAAATGGGGAGCCTTATATAGCCCATCACCCAACCAACCCATTAGACAGTCAAGTCAGAGCAAAAATAGTGGAAATTTGGAAAAAGCAAGGTAGGAAAGTTACAGAGCAAGAGCTAAGCAAAATGGTGAACACCCATCTTTTAGTTGTTGAAATGCTTGATAAGTGGGTGAATGTTAATTAAATAACTAATAATAATTATCTAATTAATATAGAAGAATAAGATAATTAAGGACGTAATTAAATAAATAGGATTTATTTAATTAATCAGGAAGATTGTTGATAATGTGAATTAATTAAATAACATAAATTCATTTAACTAATAGTGGAAATATGACATTAGATAATAATTAAATAATTGAGCATTATTTAATCATTAGGGAAAGATGATAATTAGTGTTAAATGTTACTTTAATTATTTAATTGTCCTATAGGCCTAAGTTTCCCCAATTCTCTTTGGGTGTTACCCATGATTCACACATAAAATATTCAAATTTGAATGCTATGATGTTGTATAAAAGAAAAATACCTAAATTATTTAGGACTTTAGGAGATCATGACATCATCTCATCATCTTTACATATAATCATATTGATATCAAGCATTTGGAACAACTATATTGTATTAAAATTTGGATACATAAGGATAAATACATATGCATTTGCATTCTATGTTGACTTGTCTTCAATCTTATTCAAACACTATTCATTAGGTATAACAAGGCTTGACTACATCAAGAAAATCTTGGCTTTAATTCTATCACTTATCGGTAGGTCCTATTGATGATTTTAAGCACTACCTAGTTCAATTCTTTGTAGGCGAGATATTTTTTAAGAGTATAACACATATTTTTGGGGGCCATGAGATTTAGGGTTAGGCCCACATAAAATTTCAAGGCTATGAATTTAAGGATCATGGTTGTGAGGGTAGTTTTGACCCCAGACAAAAAGGGAAGCATAGTTCATGTTTCATTCCATCGAAGCTCTAGTTGTGAAAATTTAATAATATATTTAGGAGTTAGATAACAAGGTGCACAATATAAGAAAATATTCCTTATTACACATAGAACTAAAAACATTTATATTTTTAATAAATTTTAGTATATATTTTAATCTTACTTAAATTGATTGAAATTATTAGGGTATAGGGTTTTTAAGTGGATTTGCAAGTCTACAAAGCCACCGATAAAATTGTCTCAAAATGCAAAATGATTTTTTTGCTACTAGTAAACATCATTGAACTACTTGTAAACATGTTTAGAAACTAGCAAAATGGTCAACATAAAGTGTTGATCCATAAAACTATGTTCTAGTCACTGAAAATAATTTCAACTTTGAATCCTAGAAGTCCCATTATGACATGAAAGTTGATCTACTATTTAATTTTCTAGCATGCTACTAAGGGATAATTAGGTTTGAATAGGTGCTTGGCTATTTATTATAATTAACTTCTATTACGTTTTGCATCATCATCAACATAACAAACATTTTTAAAACCATATTTCCTCATAAGTTTAGGACTAATCTATGAGATAAATAATCATGCATTTATGGTGTCATTTAAAATGCCCACACATGAGAATACATCTAGGATGGTCTGAAATTACATATTAGGTATTTCAAAGTCAAAGAGTATATTTTTAAGATGTTTTGAGTAGGTTGAAATGGGTTGAGTAGAAAAAATATTTTAAATCCCAAAAATTCCATTTCAACTTGAGATTTGATCTATTATTTAATTTTCCAACAGACCAAAGAGGCATGGACAAGTGTGAATAGATTAAACTTATACAAATTTCCTTCTCAAAAATATTGTATATCAACCTTTCCATACAAAGTAGTAAGCTTATCCCAAGCTTCCTTGGCTGTAGTACATTTATCAACATGGTAAATGAGATCTGAAATGAACTTTCTAAGTGTACCCAATGCCATATAATTTTTAGTGATCCAATCCATATATGCAGTTGGATCTACCTTAGGATCTGCAGGTGCAATTATGGTTCCATCAATATAGTAAATTAAACCTTTTTCCATTAGTTTACTCCATGCACGTACTTTCCATGTAGCATAATTGTGTGCAATTAAGAGCGGAACTTTAGATGAACCCATGATGGAATGCAAGAGATCACAAGAGAGAAAATAGGCACAATCACACAAGAGACACCCCCCCAAATTCACTCAATCAAAGTACCCCCCCTCAAAAGATGATTTTGGCACTTTACAATTTAGTACATGTATAATAGGCCATTTGCAACTTGGCTAAGTGGACTTATGATTTTTGATTTACAACTTGCCACAAATAGGCTGAGAATAGACTAGAACACTGAAGCAAAGACCTAAATTGAGATCTATGCAATACAAGTGTCAAATAGGCCAAAAAAGAACATATGTTGAAAGTACAAAATCCACTCAAGATCACTTCAAACTGATTGTAGATTCAAGAAGTAGACAAAAATTCATGCACTTTAAAAAAAGGGCACTTGAAAAGGAGTTTGTATGTGCCTGTACGGAGCCCTGGAAGTTGCAGAAATGAGGATTGGAATGGTACAGTGTTGAAAAACTAAAAATTATGGAAAATTTGTCCACCAAAATTAGAAACCAACCACACAACTACAAAGTACACAAAAAATTAGCCCAAATAAAAAAAATTGCTCAAATAAAGGAATTAAAACAAGCAAGTTATGGGGATTTGAAAATTGACTATAAATTCAAAATGCTCAACTATGAGGGGGGAAAATTTTTTCTTAAGGAGTTCTGACATCATGCTGACATGTGGATGACATCAGCAATATACCCAATTAAATTTGACGGCCTCTTGAGTGTCAAAAAGAATATTCCCTTTCCGATGGAATATGCTAGCCGCCGGTATATGCTCAGGAATATTCTCTATGAAGAATCTTCGTAGATTCTGAATCGATGCCGGATGATTTGACTGTTACACCGGGTTTTTTAGAATAGCCACCGTTTTTTTTTAAATTGCCCAAAATTGCGAAAAGACTGTCATGTCGATGAAAAAAGGAGGGCCCAAGGTAGTTGCTGGTCACAATGGTTCTGCCACGTGGCCACCACTGCAGGGTCTAACACAGGTCTACGGTATTGTATGTACTGCAAACAATAATATATATATATAATTTTATTTTTTTAATTTTTAAATCTAAAGAAACTTTATACAATGAAAAAAATAACCTGTGATTTTTTTTTTTGAATTTTTTTTAACAAAATTTTCGCAGAAAATAATTTTATTTTTTCAGAAAATATTAACAAAAACTGGAAATTTTCTAAGAAATGAATTTTTCCAAAACTATATAAATTTTCAAAAAATTGAAAAAAATACCCAAATAGGCAAAAAAAATCGACCTAGAGCTCCCGGTGTTGAATTTCGACGAAACAAAAGGCTATCCTAACTAGAAAAGGCCTTCTGAATTTGAATTTGAGGTCAAATCTGGCCCATGAAACACCACAATGTCACTGCTCCTTAGATTTTCCTCTTGACCACCTTCACATGAACTAAGATATCCCAACAATGGCTATGCAAAGGACCTCCAACCACTTTTATACCATGTAAGAACTTATAAAAAGTAACAATAGGATCAAGAGACCAAAGATAACACAAAAGAGAGAGAGAATATGATGATTGTATTCTCAATATGCATGAAGATGTTCAATTACAAGTATGTACAAGGCTTGCTTATAAAGGAAAGCTAGGACACAAGGAAGGGCCATGGATGAGACAAGTGTCACATTCATGTGCAAGGGTAGGTAGAAAGAAATAATAGATAATTCCATGAAAGGTGGATCACCCACCTAAAGTGGAATTATCATGCCATGATAAGTGGAGATAAAAAGGTGATAACTAGATCACAACAAAAAGAGTGGGATTTCTACTACACACACTTCCCTAAGTGTCCCTATCACATCTCTCAATGTATGCACAAACTTAGATACAAGATGCAAATAACTAGGTGTCACAAACTTGCAAACTACAATGATATGCATTCCCTAAGTAAGCTTAAGTGAAGTGTAATAAGTAAAATACTTATTTACACCAACAGTTCTCAAGAGTTCTACAATAACCGATGATGTATTTTGGAGCACAAAGTCTTTCAATCCATGCCATGAAAATATCCACATACTAAATGAATAATTCCAAGCTCAAAGTCTTGACAATTCTTCACCAAAAGATATTAATAGCACACACAATTTTCAAGTAAATCATATGACACAAAGTTTATAAAACTCAGCTTGAATGCCCTCAATCACACATAAGGAAAAACCACTTATCCAATCAATTAATAAGATAAATTAGTGAGAAATACATAAGAACATTCTCACTCATTCAAATTCAATCCTTTTTTTCGATCCAAAAAAAAAAGGTTGGTATGCAAATTCGCCTTCTTTATTGATTGGAATTGATATGCAATTTGAACTCAAAGTTTCAAAGTTGAAATACAATTTTGGCAACACTTTGTTGCAAAAGATTAAAGGTGGAAAATACAAATGAGCGCTCTCATATTTATAGGTGCGAGCCAAGAGTTAATCTAGGAAAAATTCTAACTACTTTGACTTATTCAATGACACAGTCCTTTTTGACTTAGGACTGGTGTTGTTTTTACACGTAGTTGCATAAGTACAAAATGACATGTAAAAATGTTGACGCCTATTTACATAAAGCATGTGAAAAAAACATAAAAATTAACTAACTCTGGAAATACAAAAAGATCGTTGTCCTATGCTTTTAGCCAAGAAATCTTCATTTTTATTAAGATCTCTTGCACCACTGATTCATTCGATCTTGAGGTATAATCGATGACAGTATGGAATTTAGTGATGAAATTTTTCACAGAGGAACAAGCCTTTTTGTATCAGCCTAGATGGGTCTTGAGATTATCCAAGGTTAACTGTATATCACACAATCTGTCCATAGAAGCCACTGAAAATGCTTTGTCTTCAACCCACTTTTTGATTGCTTCCTTAAATTCTTGGACAATCTCACTAGTAGGAAGGAATGTATGACCACCATCAAGAAGCTTACCAAGAAATTCTTCAATTTTGTTTACCAAGATCATATGATGCTCTTCAATATCTTCTTGGACTTGTTGCACATCTTTGATTAAGCTCTTGATGACATGTATGTGATTCCTAATTGACTCCTTGATCTCCACATATTTATCTTTGTTGGGGATGATGCCAACTTTAACTAACTTAGTTTCACTTTCTTCAACTAGATCTAGGACTCAATATTTTGTTCCATCTCCTTTTGTTCAATAGAAAGTATATTCACTATCTTTTCAAGCTAAAGTTTCACCTTTGACATTTGAGCAATTCTTTCTACTGTAGTAGTCATGAGTTGTGATCCCTGCTCAATCATTTTGTCCTTAAATTCATACATAAATTTACCCTTTGAGTAGTACTTCTCAACCTTCTGGACTAAAGGTTCTTCTATACTCATTGCAACAAGTTCTTCAACCTCAGAGGATTATGTAATTCTTTTCAACACAGAGGTGAGATGCTCAAATTTTTCTTTATACATATCCTTAGTCTTCTTTAGTTTGTCGAACTTCTCCATTAGTGTAGTCAAAGATGTTTGAGCATCTTCCTTCACACTTGCATGTGTAATTCTCCCCAATTCAACTCTTGTAATGGTATATTCCTCTATGTTAGTTTCCTCATGACTTTTACCTTGAGGAGGTTCTGCTACCTCTGCATACTTATATCAAGACTTGTCCATATGTATACGAGAGAGAATCTTTGGCTTCTTTTTTCCTTTGGGCTTTGATGGCACCAAATCTCCAAAGTAAAACTCATCTGGAGAAAGTGCCTACTTTTTCCTCTTGGGATTTTGTACAAAAATCCATGGGGGAAGAGGTGAAATACCACTTTCTAGCCCTATTACCATTGCCTGGGTAACACTTATATCTTTAGGCACAAAAGTAGTAGTTACTAGTCACGCCTACAAAAGGATATAAAAGTCACAACATAACTAAACCTGGGAATTGGACATTCCAACAGGTGACTAACATCTTCTCATGGTCGTTCATTTACTTTGTCAAACTAGGGGACGTATACTTGAAATGGAGTAGCACAGTATGTGCACTAAGAACTAGTTTCCAGTCATCATCTATAGAAAACAAATGCTTAAAAGAAATGCAACGCAAAGCTTTTTAATTCAGACACAACTCGGCTAAAACAGAAATCATAGCAGCTATTATTAAAGGACAAACTGTGAACTGACCTTATGGTGCAAGAACAGACACAAGGATGGATTCTCGATGCTGCAGGAACAATACAAGGCTGAGTTTGCATTGAAATCTACAAAAATAGATTCTAACTAGTAATCAACATGAAATGAATAGTTAACTACAACAACTTGCTACAAAATACTTACTAAGTGGGCCCCCTTAGCAAGCATCAACTAGATTACACAAGAAGTTGACTCAAAGCTTCATCAAATTTTATTCATACTCAGAACTAGGATACATCGATTACTCTGTTTGAAAATAAAACTTAACACAGAACTCTATTGCTTATTCAACTTAATTTTAACACATACTATTTCATCATCGTTCACTCACGCAGGAGGAATGGTTATTTAAATGAAAAAGACAACTAACTAACTAACAAAGGGAGTTGTGATCATAAATACATTTTGAATCCGCGGAATAGATATTCATAAATGAAAGTCTATCTGCTTGACATGACCCAGAGAGAATATAGCATTACACACTCCCTAGATCAAAGGACCGTTAAAGCTCCTTCCCAAAGATTTGGTCAAAGAGTTATTACTGGAACAACTTCTTCAATAGAGTCGGGATTCTTTGCGCTTGATTAGCTCCTGCTCCCTCCAACAACTTGCAATCAGTGATAGAGGCGAAGGAAAGCATACACACAAGTGACACGACATCCATTCATTAATCACATGTTAATCCTATTCCATTATCCAAAATCATAAGCAAACATCAGCCATACGGGAGGTCAAAAAGGTAATTAATAAAGTTGTCAAGCAACATGAATATGGAATTTGTTGCTACAGGATACCACCCAAAAAGTCTTTAATCAACAGGTTTAAACAACTATTAATAACAAAAGTAAGAGTATCAAAAGTTTCAAACTATGAGCATATTTAAGGCTCATCATTCTGCCCCCTACTTATTGTAATGTTGGTCCTCCAGCATTGACTTTCCCTGTTATTTCCTTGAAATTTGTTGGAGCAACATGACCCTGCAGCGAAGTTCCAAACTTGAAGTAAAAACCTCGGGTAAACTGCCATCTTTCAAATCTACGATTTTCTATTTCTTCACTGATTTCCTTGGCTTGGTAGGGATAAAGCGGCCACATTAAAACTGGGGGTTGGAAGGTCAGTGGCATCCATAATTCAAATATGCTTTGCAAATCCAGTTGCATGTACCTTTCTGTTCTCTTGAGTGCTGCTGTGAAGTTCAAAGGGCTGTGAGGCTCTATCTTTCTTAGACCAACTGTCAATCTCTACCACCTTGTCTCAATCCTAGAAGAGGCAAGTTTCCAAATATATATATTTCTGCTCTTTGAACTCACTGTATACCTGTTGTCTGATGTCAAAAATTTTCTCTCTTTCCTCAGCGTGATTCTCTCCATAAGTAACTTCAAACCAGGTTCTTAAAATTGTGCGTGGGTCTGAACTCTCAGCTCTTAGAAGAATAGGTTCATCTCTTTCTGCTTCTTCATATGTTTCCAATTGTCTCCCATAATTGACCTCATTTGCAGCCCAAGACATAAGTGCTCTTAGATGGATATCACCTATATAAAGGAGTGGGTTCCATTCAGTTTCTGCAGGAACTAAATAACCATGTAAATAAAGTTCACACATGGAGTTTTTCAACCAATTAGGGGCCACTTCATAGGCATCATAGAATTCCTTGGCTGTTTCAATATCGGGATCCAAATTTCTAGAGATCCTCATTAGTTTGAACCAAAGAAACTGTTCCTTGAGGCACATTGCATATGACCTACACTCCATTATCTTTCCAGTTATTTTCATCATTTCATCCAGTTTCTTCTGCATATCTTGAATTTCTTGCTTTTTCCTTTCAATTTCCCTTTGCAACTTTTTCTTTTCCTCATCCCATAAACTTTGCTGGACTTCAGTTTTGGCGAAATGGCGAAAACATAAAGTCTGAAATGACATAGGCTTCCACTTAATTCTCAGAAATTCCAAGTATGCAATCAGTAGAGTCCTTTTGTACACAACTAAATCTGTGCAAACTTTAGTGGGCAATGGATTATCATAGGGTATTTCAGGCAGTTCAAGCACACCTTCTTGCTGTAGGACAAAATCCTCTTGCTGCAGGATGAAGCCCTGTTGCTGCATGGAAGAAGATTATTCTTCCTCAGAAATTTTCTCAGCCGAACAAGCCAAGTCGTCTAGACTCAGCATTTTCCCCTTATCAACATTACTGGGTTGTGCTACCTCAGGAACAACAGAGGAGCTTTGTGGAACATTTACAGACATACCCAAGGAGTTATCATGACCTGATTCAGTAGAGTCCTCCAATATTATGACAATTTCTATTTGAACAGAGGTTGTAGCAGGCTTAGACTATTTTCTCAATGAACTCCTTCTTGGTAGTTTTTCAGAAGGAGCAGCAGCAAAGGATGCTTCCTTAGCAGTCCTCTTCCTAGCTGGTTTTGAAGATCCAGACTCATCAGGGGAAGAAGATATTGAAACTAGAGTATTAACGGGTGTTGTTGCAGGAGAGACAGAGACAGGCGAAGACTTCGCAGGAGAGGATGAGGCAAAAAGTTTTTGTTTTTGAGTATGTGGGTCCGACTCAGGAGTCTTCCCTACCCCAGATGACTCACCTACAATTGTCTTTCCTTTTTCTCTCCTAGTGGCAGACCTTGTTTGCACACCAGTAAAGGACGTTGGTATAGAAGCTGCAGGACTGGGCGCTGCAGGAGCAACAGATTCTTGCTCTGTTTATGTACTTGTGGACTCAATTCTCATTTTCTTTCTTCTAGGCTATGCAGGTAGTGCCCTAGTGGGTTCAGGCGGTTGAAGACCTTTTCGGGCAGCAAACTCATGCGAGGAAAGAGGTGAAACATTCCTTAAAGATCGCTCAGTCAAAATTTTTATTAAGGCATGATGTGTGACAGAGTTTTCTTTACCCTTTTGGGTTTCATGTGCACTACTTTGCAAAAGGTTTAACAAAAAACTCAAAACATTCACTACCAGTCCATGTCTCATGTGACTTAACAATTTGAAATGATATGAATGTAGGTAAGAGAAGCGCCCTTCACAAGTTAAATACCTGATAATAAAGATGGAGTATTAAGAGTATGGATAAGGCAGGGACATTCTTTTGCACCCTTGCTTTGAGATTTCCAAAGGCCCATCAGCTGGTAGGGTAAACTTTGCCCTAGCAGAGACAACATCCCTTCCAACAGGAAAATTTTCACCAACTGCTAGTAATCCAGTAACTTCTGCAATTCTTTCCTCTGTCACAGCCACTGCCAAGCCCCATACCATAGCCTCATTTTCTGAAAATGTTCTCAAGAATTCGCTTGCAACCTCTTCATCAAAAGAATCAATTCTCAAGAAATAATTTAACCATCCACAATTAGCGAACACTTGCATTAACTAAGGATCCTATATCAATGCCTCATGAACCACAGGCTCATGCCTCACCAGTTGGCCACCCATGATCAAAAAATCCTTAAAACAAAAACTCAGACTGATGCTGAAAGTTTGAAAAAGACTCTTCTTCCTTACTGCACTTCCTTTTCCTTACGAAGAATAACAACTAGACATTTGCATAAAATAATTTTAGTAACTACTTAAACTAAGTAGTTAACTTGTTCTTAGGATATGGCTTCACAATCGTACTTTAGAAAGTACAAGAACATAACTATTTTGACAAACGTAAATTTGGCACAGGAAAATTTCAAATTAGAATACCCCTGCCCCCTACTTAGCATTCGACATGTGTCCTCACATGTGCAGGGTGATAAGATGAAAGCATGCAATTACAACTGATATATACATTACAATTAATGAATAAACAGAAAGAATAAATTATGCGATAATGAAAAAAATTCGCATACCTTGAATTCAGTTCTCGGGCATGCCATAAAGGACAACAACATATCATGAAATGATAGCTGGGAGATTGAATGCATGAATGGGGTGGAGTGGCAATATGGATGACGTGGCAGATAAAGGAATGAATGATGTGATAGATGAAAGAAAATAGAGAAAAGTGGTTTTCTTAAAAAAAAAAAACTTTATTATGGGCGGTGAACACAATACTTAAAGAGAAGCTGCAGGAAAAAGGCCTAAGCCTTTTGCTGCAGGAAGACCAGTCGAAACAAACTTTTTTAGGAACTCTTCCTTTGATGTCGGCTTATGATATAACCGCATTTGGTATCCATTAACTAGCAATTTGAAACGGACTAGATCAATTGTGGCCAGCTGTACTGAACCATTGTCAAACACATTCTCAACTTCATAGGGACCGAGCCAGCGGGTTGTGAGCTTACCTTGGTTTTCTTGATATCTGGAATCATATAGCAAAGCCCAATCACCAACAGAGAATTGCTTGGTTTTGATGTGTTGATCGTGTCATTTCTTCCTTTGCTGTTGGATAGCTTATGTATGCTGCAAGGCAGCTTTTCTCATTTCATCCAAGGCATTCAGCTGCAAGAGATGTTCCTTCTGTGCTTCTGTAATGCCTAGAATTTAAACCAAAAATACAATCAAAGACAAAACACAAATTTTAAATTTCAATCCTATATGCTGGCAAAACTCTCAAAGTTTTCCACCCAAGCAAGCACTACAAGAGGGCATACAACCCTTGACCAATTATAAACTATAATATTTTGTTAGATAACTTAAATTTCTTAAGACAATCAAGGAGAAAGGTTCAAAGGAAGGCATGAAGTTCACATTGCTGAGATAGACTTGTTTGATTCTACTAACTCATCAATAGTCAAGGACTGAATTCAAGTCACAAGTTATACAAATACAATATATGTCCATACTGATCCAAGGTAAAGAAAAAGAGAACAAGCCTAGGGGCCGGACCTAATTCCTCGGGGGCTCGTCTTTGATAGCCTTGCCTACGTATATAATTCACAGAGGATTCGTAGTTCGACAACTAGGCTCAACCATCTCCCACATGGTTGGATAACAAAGAAATATAATCACTAGGTTAAAAAAAAGTGGCTTAACATCAACATTGGCATGGGCCAACCTCAATACTCTACTCAAATTCATCTTACACCTCTATAAAATTAATTATAAACTATAAGAGCGGGTACGCAACCCTTTCTAGGGCCCAATACCCCAGACAGTTCCACAATCGGCTGCCACCCACTTAGGTGAAGCCAAGGATCTAAGACCTAGGTAAGGATATACAAGACAACACACTCCAATGATATTTTCTTTGAGTTTGAAAGAAAATGAGAGTTCTAGATTTACCTAAATCCTAGGTTCAACTGGCCTCTAAATATCTCAATCTCAAACATGGTCCACTAGCACTAATCCACACCATTTTGCATTAATGATAACACAGGCTTTTGGTCTGACGTTCTTCAAGAGTTAAGGTATCTCTCCCTATACTTCAATTTTAGAATTAGGGTAATATAACCCATGAAATTCAAACCTATCACTTTTTAAACTGAGTGACTCTCTTGCATCATCCCCTTATTGTCAATAGATCATGATTATTACATGCATTCATATTTAAGGTATCTGGCAAGAGTTCAAAACAAAATATAAGGTTTTCTGAACACCCTCTAGTTAACAATAGAATCATTAATACTTGAGTTTCCTCATCATTGTATTCTAACATATATAATTTGGAAGGACTAGTTAGCAACAAAGGTTCGTTCAAATGATATGCATCTTGTCTCACACCCGCAGTGATTGTAGCATGAAGGATAAAATAAAATTATACATGCATGCATATTCATTAATACAATTATATTCTAATATTTGCGACGCATTGTCTATGCATATCAAATCAATAGCCATGCAATTCTTAAACAATATAATGCTTAAAAACTTAACAACTCAATGATATAAAATCCTGTATTAAACTAGCTAGATTATTATTGTATGAATTTTTTTTAAGATCATTCAAGTGGTGATAACAATATGATAATGATATGTTGAATATTTGTTAGCAAAGTTTGTAAGGGATTATCAACAATAATCTTTCTTGTCTTATTGATAATTATATAATCATTAATGATAAGCTTTGATAACAATTTTTAAAAATAAGGTTTTATTGAAATGTTGTCTAAAGAACATTGTTCCTAGTTTATCAATGAAATTTCTTTAATACCAAGATTCTTTAATACATGTTTAATAGTGATAATAACATGATAACTTACACTATACATCTAGGGTAATTTACAATGCCAACAAGATTATATCATGTTGCACTAGTCATGGATTAAAATGATAATCATGTATTACCCAATGTCTTTTTGGTAACAACTATTTGATCAAAATTATGATCATGATATTCTAGTTTCCATCCAATTCTTTTTATTTAATTTAATATTATAGATTTTTGATGTCAAAACTATAAATGAATTATATCATAATTAACTCTAATTAACATAGAATTAAATTTATAAATTTATATTTGGATATGTATATGTTCTCATATACATGCAAATATTGTTGAATATTAACACTTTGTATTAAAGTATATTTATAACCCAATAAGAAATAAATATAACTAAGATAAATACTACACATAGTACAAGCTACATCATACTTGATCATAACACAATGGTCTTCATCATGTTGACTAGGGAAATCAAAATAATAGATGAACTATCACTAATCCGCAAACATAGCTCTATCCTCATTTTCAATTCTTGTTTGACAAGATTGGTAGTGAAGACACTGAGGGTATAATCTAGTTTGAAAAGGAGCAAGATATTCAGGAATCAATCATGAGAGATAATACGCATAAAAAGTCTAACTCCCTTAGTCTCAAATAACCCGCCCAGCTTAAACATATTATGATCATTATCAAAAGAATAAAAATAATGACACTGAGGTAAGGCTACACTTCAAGTGTGTTAACAAGTATAAAAACTTGGAGACACGAATGGGCCGTATTCGTACACTTTACATCTCTTTTCAATAGACTTTGGGGTCTCTTGCAAAGTCAATGATATAATCAAACGTGAACTATAGTTACGTTGATTTTATATTTCTTTATAAATCTTATCTTGGTTGGATTACAGATAAGAAGGGATACGCGAAAGTTGTTTGATATAATACCCAAAGAAATGTGGTCTCAAGAAATGTAAGGAAAGCAAGATATGCACAAAAATGAATTTGTTAATTAGGCTTTAAAAAAAAACTCTTAGGCAAATGCAGTCGGCAGGTAGAAACCATATTTTGTGGCATTTTCTGGCATTCACCCTACTCGTTGCCCAAAATGGGAGCTTTGTATAGGGTACGGACATCCATCAAAACATAGAGAAACATGAATATAAAATGCGGCAGTAGAGAGAGCAGCGAACTGTTTGGCATAATGCCTCAATGGGAGGTGGTCTCATGGATTGTCATGATTGCAGGATATGCACAAAACAGATTTTGAAGGGTATTTAAACTGTGAAAAATGAAAGACCAAGATCATGTAAATTGGGTGATTCTCTTGTATAACAAATATTTCTTACAGTTAACAGATTTAAGGCAAAAATACTTCTGCCATCGAGCATGTAGAGGGTTTGGTCTGATATTTCAACCAGCACTTAGAAAGTTTGAAATAATGTAAAGTTGATAGAGCCAAATGTAAACATTTATTATTTTCAATCTTATAAAATTTAAGACAATAAAATGATAAGAGGTAATTACATACATGTGAACGAGCTGCTTGCTTACTTCCAGCTATATGGAATCAGTAAGAAACTGGCGCACAATGGCACCGTATGTAGGGGTGAACAACTCTGTTTTCACTTGCCCAGCACTGGTAAAAAGAAAACAAAATGCATCACCCACCCCTGGAACGAGCCGAGCCATGGTAATATCCTGATGCTTTGTCTACTTCCTATCACAACTTTCTTCCATCGCTTCTATATTCCTCTCCTTTCTCTCTCTCCCTCAACCTCGCCCTCGATGCCATGAAATATACTTTAGGTGTGTTGTTACATAGTTCCTGGGCCTTGACAACACTACCGCAGTTTTCAAATATACCCATCAAGGCGCCTGCAACTACCTCCCACAAAAATTCCTTCCCTCAATTGCACGCCAAGGAAAAACACTCCCAAGCCAACAAACTTTGAGAGATTCAAATCATCCAAAAGCCATATCCCCCATCCCCGCATTTGGGCTTCCATACCTTCATATATCAACAAAATTCTTAATCCTCTCATTAACTGGTGCCATACGTGGAAGATCAACCACCTCCATGAATCCATAACTCGAAGCATTTACTCCCTTCTGCAGCGAGTAGTTACATATCTATTGGAAGGGAGCACCCAATCACGCAACCCAAAAACGTGTGAACTTGCTATGGGTAAATGCAAAATCCGCTTTCTAGACTTTTCTAAAATCTTCCTTGAAGATTTCTCTTCAATTCTGACACTGATCGAATCTATTATTGATAAAGAGATAAAGAGTGCATTGGAGTAGTTGGTTCGGCTTGAGAATTAAATGGAGTAGATGGGGTTATGCATCCAATACAGCACACTCGTCGTAATATGTGCTTGAAATTATAGAATGCCGTGATCTGACATTATAATTAATTCCAACCGTTTGCATGGGTGTATGCGTGGCTGGCTTGCTTGAAAGCTAAAACCATAAATAAACACCATATCCGTATGTTCTTGCATTTTAAAATGGACTTAATAAGTCAACACTTGAATAGTTTTGTACATTTAACAACCCTTATCAAAGTTCTCATGCTTCTTTTTAGGAAAGAGAAAAAGAAAGGGATTCGTGGGTTTTTCTTTAGTATCTTTTTCTTAAAAACATTAGGCTTAGATTTATTTATTTTGGTATTAGGATGATATTATAAAATTAGTTAAACTAAAATAATAAAATAAATAAAAGAGGCTTCCCTTATTAGATAGGTATCATAAGATTTTAATTATGATATTTATATTTCTTTTTTTTTTAACTTTATTTATATTATTATTAATTTTATTTGTCATTTTCTTCTTCTTCTTTTTTTTAAAGAAGGAAATATATTGGGACAATCTAATGGTAAATTAATAAATGATTTAATATTCTATTATTGAATATGGAGAATTCATGAGGTCGTTGAATTATCGTAGTGATCTCAAATATCACTTGAAATGATATTAAACATAGGACGACAAATTAAGATATTTATTCTTGATAGATTAATCTAACTTTAGCTAGGTTCGGCCATCCTTATTAGACTAAATCTCTATTAATATATATATATATATATCCCAAATATAAGTAATGGTATGATGTTCTAATTTAAGTGCAAATCATAGTTCAATGATATGTCTCAACCTCAACAGTAGTATGGACTCAAACTCTTTACCTTTCCTTAATCACTTCTTGCTAGCTTATTTTCTCGAA
Source organism: Sequoia sempervirens (assembly GCA_007258455.2). Taxonomy (NCBI): domain Eukaryota; kingdom Viridiplantae; phylum Streptophyta; class Pinopsida; order Cupressales; family Cupressaceae; genus Sequoia; species Sequoia sempervirens. Next base: position 82,896 of record VDFB02282706.1, on the reverse strand, counting down.
GTTAAGCAGTACTATAGGGTTCCAATCTACACCTGCTATTTTTACTAAAACCTCTAAGGCTCCTTCAATGACTCTAGTCATAATACTTGATATGAGGAACATCAAGTGAATATTATATATAGGAGACATTCCAAATCAACATGAGTTAAATGATAAGAAATGAATTATATAACAAGTGGGTCTTAGCAACACATTATAGTATGACCCATTATCGTATCTATAAATGAATATGTAGTCATATACCTTAATTGAATCATTCACATAAGAGATGAAATAGTCTACCCGTAGAGTCAAATGACTAAAAGTGCAGTGGCACTCAAACACGGTTGAATCCACTATCATCTAAATGATGCACCCTTAATCCACACGACATAGTAGCATAAGTTTAGAATAAAAGGGCTCTGACACTAATATAAAGGGAGGGGTCTCACAGCTTCAGAAATGTCTATATTGAGTTCAAGAGTTGTCTTCAAAGTTTTATGTTCAAATTCAATGAGAAACATGACTGTTTTCCCACAAAGTAGTTCAAAAGGTGTAAACCCAGTTGTTGTCTTCCATGCAGTTTTGTAAGCCCAGACTACTTCAGAAAGTCTACTGCTCCAATATTTCTTATGGAGTTGCACTGTCTTTGTTAGGATTGCCTCAATTTCCCTGTTTGTAACCTCCGCCTGACCATTGGCTTGAAGGTGATAGGGGCTGGACTTCCTATGCTTGATTTTATAGTCATTCATTAGTGCAGTGATCAAATTAGACGTGAACTAAGCTCCCTGATCAGTTACAAGCTCTCTGGGAACTCCAAATCTGGTAAAACTTTGCTCATACAGAAATTCAGCAACCTTGTTATCACGGGCATGAGTCATTGCCTTTACTTCAACCCACTTTGTTACATAATCCATGCAAACCAGAATGTATGACTTGCCATTTGATGGTGGATCAATTGGTCCAACAAAATCCATTCCCCATTTATCACAGGGGGTGACTATTACCTATGGATACAGTAGCATTTCATCTAACCTGGTTGGTCTTCCCATATGTTGGCATCTGTCACATTTCCTTGTATAAGCTACAACATCCTTGTGTAATGTTGGCCAATAATATCCTGTTGTAAGAACCTTCATTGATGTTATCTTGGCTGCAAAATGTCCCCCACATGGTTCATCATGGCAAGCATGCAAGATATCATAAGTATCATCTTCTCTTACACATCTTCACATAACTTGATCAGGTCCTATGTAAAATAGACAATTTGCAATCCATGAAAAGTTAAAACTTTTCTCAATTAACAGTTTCTTTTCTTTTGGGGAGAAGTGAGCTGGTATTCTGCTTGCTGCTAGATAATTGGCAATGTCTGCATACCATGGAGTGTGTACAGCAATGGAAAATAGGTGTTTATCAAGGAACCCATCACCAATGACTTATTGTTCAACAGGTGCAATTGTTTGAAGCCTTGATAAAAAATCAGCCACAACATTAGCTCTTCCTGATTTATCAATGATTGTAATATCAAATTCTTGCAACAATAAGAGCCATCTTGCCAATCTACCAGAGATGGTAGGCTTGCTCATCAGATACCTGATTGCTGCATGGTCGGTGTGGAAAAATATCTGATAACCTGTGATATAATGCCTAAATTTATTTAAAGCATACACTACTACTAACAACTCCTTTTCTGTAACAGTGTAGTTTAGCTCAGGACCTTGAAGGTTTTTGCTGATAAAATAGATAGCATGCTCAATTGATTTTCTTTTTAGGCTAAGAGTGCCCCTATGCCAAAATCAGAAGCATCTGCATGTATGTGAAAAGGCATAGTCCATTTTGGACCTTGAAGAATAGGCGCTTTAGTAAGCAAGTCCTTTAGCTGCAGGAAAAGATTTTTCACAGGCCTCTATCCAATCAAATGCAAAATCCTTAGTTAATAAGGCATATAGTGGACTGACAATTTTGCTAAAATCTTTTATAAACCTTCTATAATACCCTGCATGGCCGAGGAAGCTTCTGACATCCTTTTGTTTTGCAGGAGTTTGTAAATTAAGAATAACTTCAATTTTAGCAAGGTCAACCTGAATTCCATCCTTGGAGAGATGATGGCCTAGAACAATACCTTCTTGCATCATTATAAAACACTTTTCACTATTCAGAGACAAATTTTTCTCTTTACACCTTTCCAATACTTTTTTTTAAATTCACCAGTGCTTCTTCAAATGTAACCTCATAGGTAGTGAAATCATCCATATAAATTTCCATACAGTCATGAGATATATCAACAAAAATACTAATTACTGCTCTCTCAAATATTGTTGGTGCATTGCATAGACCAAAAGGCAAGACTGAGTAAGCAAATGTTCCCCATGGATAGGTAAAAGTGGTCTTATCTTGATCTTCAGGGGCAATTTTTATCTGATTGTACCCATTGTAGCCATCCAAGAAGGAGAAATAACTTTTACCAGACAATGAGTCTAGCACTTGGTCTACAAACGACTGTGGAAAGTGATATTTTTTAGTGGCAGTGTTCAACTCTTTGTAATCTACACACACTCCATTTTCCACCTTTCTTAGAGACAATAACTAACAGAGAGACTCACTGACTGTCAGAGATTGGGTAGATAAAACCAGCATCAAGCAACTTTTGAAGCTCATTCTTAACTATTTCTCTGAGTGCTGGATTTATTCTTCTTTGAGGCTGCCTAACTGGTAAACAGTCTTCTTTGATGTAGATCATATGAATACAAATTTGAGGATCTATTCCTTTCATGTCCCCATATTCCCATTCAAAAGCTTTATGCTGATCTTGCAACATTTTGAGTAGGACAGCCTGTTGAGATTGTGACAAGTTGCTATATATATTCAAACAGTGACCTGGAGAAAATTCTATATGCTTAGTGAGATCACTCATAGAATCTACAGGTGATGTTTGTACCTCTTGTGGAAGTAAGTTATGAAAAATTACATGAAATTTAGGCAGCGAACTCTCAGAATTCAGTTGCTACAGGAAACATTGTAGATGACTGCTATTTGGATCAGATGAACTATCCGTATTAGAGTTAGACTGCAGAATTTGAAAAATCAAGGCATCCTCATTCTGAAGTTGTGAGAATGGATCAGTTTAGAGCATCATTAATTGAACCAACGAATTGGCTTCTTTAGTTTCTTCCCCCACATCTAGCCAAATAGGTTGGGACAAATCTGGTTGAGGTCTAACAGGCGAATACAAAGCCAATTTTTTTGCGGACTGTCCATCAGAAATAGTCATATCTCCAGAACAACATCCTATAAAATCATCAACAGTTGCTAACCATGGTCTACCTAGGATAACAGGGTATCCTCCTAAAGTTGCCTTAGTAGTTAATATTATAAAATCATTTGGATACTCCTAAGATTCAAGAGTGATAATTACATCTTCCACCATTCCATTAGGTGTGACTGTGGAGCTATCAGCAAGTTGCAGGACTGTAGGTGTGGACCGAATGTTTAGGATGTTCAAGTAGTCCATAGTATGCTTAGTCATGACATTGATGGTAGCACCAAGGTCAATCAAAACATTTTTTACAATTTGGCCATTTATATGTATTTGCACTACAGGACTTCGAGGGTCAATGTACTTTGGAATGACTACATTTCCCAACATTATATCAACCAATTTCCCTAAGACATGAATTGTTTGGGGATCCTTTTTCTTTTGTCCAGGTTTCTTCAAACAGGCCTCTTTAATGGCCTGAAATAAAGGAATTTGAATTAATACATTATTTAGCTGATCTAGAATGTCAAAAGTGGGTTCTTCCATGGATTTAGGTGCAGTACTTTGTAACCTCTGAGGAAAAGGCAGTTTTTCTTGTCTTTGCAAAACATGCTCCTTAGAAACCATTTCAATAATAGGCATATGCTCAGTAGGTTCTTTAGGGGAAGAATCTGGTATCTCAGTAATTAGAGGTGGTTGTGGAGCAGGAAGAGTGGTTCTAGACCTCAAATAGATATCATTAATGTTTAAGGCATAAGCTAGATATTGGTTGGCTTCAACAAAATATATGGGCTACTATGGTTGCTGTTGTTGCTTATTATTGGGATTTGGCAATGATTGAGCAAGCATAGGCATTTGTTTTGGAGGGTCAGTATTTGTGGCAATTGCTACAGGAGGTGGCATGAGGGCCTGAGGTTGTGGCTGTGGAAGCTGTAGGAACCTAGGAGAATGGTTCTGCCATTGCTAAGAACCTCTTCATTAAGGATTATGTTTCCAATTACCTTGGAGTGGGGTCCATTGTCCTTGTGGCTGCTGCCAACCTCATTAAGGAGATTGTCATTGAGGGGTCTGATAGTTAGGCCAAGGTGGTTGAGATGTATTCCAAGGTGGTGGTGGTCCATATGTAGGTTGTCATTGGTTATTATAGCTAGAATAAGGATTACCAAAAGTTAAAGGGTCTTGAGGCATACCTTGTCTTTGAGCCCATGGTCTCCTTTGTGCAACAAAGAACACTTGATCATCATCACCTTCTACTGGCTTAAAGTCAGTAGGTAATTGCTTAGCTTCCAGATTAGCCACCATCTTGCATTTGCAGTCACGTTTCTTCTGTCTGCAATGTGGACAGAACTCAGCCAAGATTGCTTCAGCTTCCTCATGTTTCTTCCAAGCTTGCATAGTGTCCAGTTGTGTAGCCATATTGTTAATGATATCTTGCTTGAAGTCTGACAACAAATTTGTGATCTCCATTCGGGAAACTCCACTGGAAGAAGAATTTCCCACTGTAGCTTGATGACCTCTACCCTTCTTCACATTTTCTCAGGAGTAATTGAGACACATCTTCATGAGATCATCTCAAGATGCTTGAGTGATATCACCACCTCCCATTAGGTCCAAGGCATCTATGCAGGTATCATTGATTCCCCTTAGAAAAAGTAATTTCTGAGATTCTTCATTAAGAGTATGGTCTGAATTCTTTTTCAGAGAAAACAAGAATCTTGATATATAATCCTCTAGACTTTCATCTTCCTTTTTTTGAATTCGAAATATGTCATCACCTTTAATGCCACTCTTACAGTATTCCTTGTATTTCTCAAGAAATTTTGTTTGCATGGCTGGCCAACTATCGACAACACCCCTTCCCAGATTCATGAACCATCTGAGAGCTCCCTCCTTCAAGGTAGCAGGGAACAATTTCAATTTGTGAGCATCTGAAGTGTAGTCATAACTACGACAGAGGCTATCAAACTCGAACAAGGTGGTCTCTGGCTCTTCTGTGACTAAGCCATAGAACTTGGGAAGTAATGAAGAAGGAATATTCTTAAGGTTGTCATTGTTTTGTTGAGTAATGGGGAATTCAAAAGCAGGAGGTCGATTCGGTGGATTACGTGCCATGTTCACCTGACCAAGTATAGGAGCAAATGAATTTTCTTTAGGTTCTTCGTCAAATAGGCCAAATAGCAAGTCAGCACACAGATTTTTAGCAAATGGGTCAATATCTAAGTCTCCTTCGTCCTCAAATAGGCTATAAGCTGGTTCAGTTTTCTTGGCAATGAATGGCAGGTTGGGGAGAAATCTTCCCTGAGCGTCTCTCCTTCTATGCATGCAATGAAAATGAATGGTATTTTAAAAGATTTTGAAAAACTAACTAAACTACTGCTAACAATGACTATAGTAGGTTCTTAGATTGACACCATCCTTGGCAACGGTGCCAAAAATGGTCACGCCCACAAAAAGATATAAAAGTCACAGTAGAACTAAACCTGGGAATTGGACATTCCAACAGGTGATTAACATCTTCTCATGGTTGTTCATTTACTTTGTCAAACCAGGGGACGTATACTTGAAATGGAGCAGCACAATATGTGCACTAAGAACTAGTTTTCCAGTCATCATCTATAAAAAACAAATGCTTAAAAGAAATGCAATGCAAAGCTTTTTAATTCAGACACAACTTGGCTAAAACATAAATCATAGTAGCTATTATTAAAGGACAAACTGTGAACTAGCCTTATGCTGCAGGAACAGACACAGGGATGGATTCTCGATGCTGCAGGAACAATACAAGGCTGAGTTTTCGTTGAAATCTACAGAAATAGATTCTAACTAGTAATCAACATGAAATGAACAGTTAACTACAACAACTTGCTACAAAATACTTACTAAGTGGGCCCCGTTAGCAAACATCAACTAGATTACACAAGAAGTTGACTCAAAGCTTTATCGAATTTTAGTCATACTCAGAACTAGGATACATCGATTACTCTATTTGAAAATAAAACTTAACACAAAACTCTATTGCTTATTCAACTTAATTTTAACACATACTGTTTCATCATTGTTCACTCACGCAGGAGGAATGGTTATTTAAATGAAAAAGACAACTAACTAACTAACAAAGGGAGTCATGATCATAAATACATTTTGAATCCGCAGAACATATATTCAAAAATGAAAGTCTATCTGCTTGATGTGACCCAAAGAGAATATAGCATTACACACTCCCTAGATCAAAGGACCGTTAAAGCTCCTTCCCAAAGATTCAGTCAAAGAGTTATTACTGGAACAACTTCTTCAACAGAGCCGAGATTATTTGTGCTTGATCAGCTCCTGCTCCCTCCAACAACCTGCAATAAGTGACAGAGGTAAAGGAAAGCATACACACAAGTGACACGACATCCATTCATTAATCACATGTTAATCCTATTCCATTATCCAAAATCATAAGCATACATCAGACATACGGGAGGTCAAAGAGGTAATTAATAAAGTTGTCAAGCTATAGGAATATGGAATTTGTTGCTATAGGATACCACCCAAAAAGTCTTTAATCAACAGGTTTAAACAACTATTAATAACAAAAGTAAGAGTATCAAAAGTTTCAAACTATGAGCATATTTAAGGCTCATCAGTTACAATTAGGGGAGTCTTAGTCATCAGAACACCCGAAATATGCACATTAGATGCATCCTATAGAGATTCATTCATGAATCGATCAAGCTCTGACTGTGAAGAAATGTCAAATGAGGGAGATGAAAAACTAGGAATAGAAGAGGGAGAACCAGAAGTAGCCTCTACATTTTGCACGAGAGTATTAAATATTGATCCTGAGGAAGGGGATGAATGAATTTTATGTATAGAAACCTAAGGTAAAGTGGTAGATGGTGGTAAAACTATGGAAGGAAGAGGGAGAGTTGCAAAAATTGGGGAAGAAGTTACCGCAGGAGGTGGGGAAGACACTATGGTAGTGATAGGTGAAGAGGTTAGTGGAGAGCCTCTAGAGATATTCTCTTGAGGATAATTTTGCACCTCTTCCTCATGTCCTTCATCTTTTTTAGCTTCTTTCGTTGATGGTTCCTCCTCTGTAGGTTGCTTTGTAGGTGAGGTTGTAGATCCTCCACGCGTAAACTTAATTTTAAATCCCTTGCAATACACAGGGGAACCTTCCTTATTCTTCGTATGAAGTTCTTGTTGCTTATCCACTTATTATTCTGGGTCTTCTTCTTCAGATCATGTATCGAAAGGCTTTAGCTTAATTCCTTTACTCCACAACTATATGTTTGTATTTTCCAATATAGGAGTAAACCTTTGTTTAATTAAAACAACCTCCTTTTGAGACCATTGGATGGAAGGAAAAGGTGTGTTTGCTATTTGTTTTTCCTCATAAACTTGACATTCATGATATCACCAGTATCCACCATATCTGTAGGGAGGTCTACTACACAAAGATTAGAGATTCGCTCCATAGTGAGCCATCAATAATCAATTCTGTTGACATCTTCATCATCCCTACATTCTACCTAGATGCCTTCAACATGGTAGAAATGTGTATGAATTTTCTTTATCTTGTTCTTCATCCCTCTATAATCAAAATCCAACCTTTTATTGAAGGTTTTGAAGGTGACTATTTGCATCTCAGATTCTACCAAACAAAGATTAGAGATTTGCTCCATAATGAGCCTACAGTAATCCATTCTCCTGACATCTTCATCATCCTTGCATTCTACCTAGATGCCTTCAACATGGTAGACATGTGTATGGATTTTCTTTATCTTGCTCTTCATCCCTCTATAATCAAAATCGAACCTTTTATTGAAGGTTTTGAGGGTCACTATTTGCATCTCATATTCTACCACTTTAGATTTGGGTACCGTTTGCACCGAGTACCTTCCAATGGTGATAGGGAATTTAAACCCTGGCTTATAAATTTCCTATTGCTTGTTATGTACAAAAATAACTTGTTTACACAAGTCCATTAGTACAATTTTATTATTAGAATACCTTGGCAGCATATAAGGATATCATGTAAGAAAATGCATCCATATTTGTTTACTACTTCCCATGTGTTAGCTCTCAAAAATGCAGGTTGAATGCCTCAAGAGGCTACCAATCTCTTGATACATTTTAGGGCAACTGAACAAGGTCAAGAGAACTCAACCTTCTACTTTTTAGGTGCTGCTAAACCCAGGCGGGTGTACCTTTTGAATTGAATAGGCTTATCTTATGATTATCCCTCTGAATTGCTTTGTCCACAATGGCAGATGACAGTGAACAAATGAAACCAAACTCAATAGCTACCTTTTAATCTAAATCCTAGGATGCTTAATTAATTGATATAAAGAAACTGAAATGGATTCAAATAGTGAAATGCAGAGACTAGTGCCTTGTTGGGTAGGCGGGGTCAAATGAGATCAAGATGAGCAGCACTCTTTGGATGAGATACATATTATCTGACATATGATCTATTCATAACTTGTATGAACATGCAATATTGTGACTACTAAGTTCTAATTTAATGATCCAAAATAAAATCTCTCTAATTACTGTGATCAATAGAAGGATTTAATCTTTACTTGAAAGAACCAATTGATTAAGCACACGAATACAACAAATGTGTATTGATAAATTGAACATAAACTTGTTATGTCAACTTAAATAACCAGAAAAATCAATCATGGAGACAACTTAGCGGTATTTTTCATTTAATTCAACAGATAACTGACACCAGAAAAATGCAGCAACATCAACTGAATCTCATAAATACCTCCATTGTGAAAATCATGCAACAATAGCCTCTGGTTTGATAATTTTATTCTAATGTATCTACTTGCAGTGTATCAAAAAAATCTAATCTCTGGTGTTGTCAATTAACAACTACATCATGCTTATATACACACCAGCTTGAGAAAAATATCAAAATAAAACATTATGTCAGCCCAGCACCAAATTCGGGCTCAAAATATGTCGGCCTGCAACGATTATTCAAATAGATTCATGTTGGCCTCAACAATTTGAAATTTTGTTTTCACCAGTGAGCAGTCGGCGGGACATATCACAACCTATGTCAAAGGCAATTCAAACATTCATCGCTCTGCTCGTATCTTGTTTTCATATTCGCTATGGCAACCTATTAGTTATACCGAAGTTATGTATTAATCTCCTGTTTCGCTATAACCCCATGATATCGGTGAGATGTCATGCAGAAATCATCGAGCTACACCGAGGGTCATTTACCATTCACAGGTCACCAACACTCCCACCGAGATATACTTCCAATACTCCTTTGCCAATACAACGCCCGCCCGGGAAGAAGTCGCATAGACCACAACATGCTCATAGAGGTCATATATCCGTTATGTTCATTTTCACTCGGTGAGACATAAGGATATCTCACGCCGAAAACTCCATTTGTTTTGGTCACCATCGCTGTAGCTTACCACTTTCGGGGAGACGTCTCAAAGATTAGACCAAGCTTCACTAAAGAAATCACTTATATTCAAGTCGCCATGATATTCCAATTGTTACATCGAAGTCTAGAAGTAGCCCCATACCTTTTTTTCATTTTGGTATAGCCAACCATAGTCGGTGAAACACTACATCGAAAGCCATTTGTCATACCGAAAGCATACCTTTTACCCCTTTGTTATGTTGTTGTAACCATTCACTTCTCTTGCCAAAGAGCACCTATCATGTGTATCGCTATAGCCTTTACCCCTCGGCAAGACGTTATAGAGAAACACTAGGTTACATCAAAAGCTCCCTATATAGCCACATGTCGGTGTAATATCAAAATTCTTTCGCCAACAGTTGGCCCTCATGTAGCATCACTAGGACACAAATGTTCTTATACCGACAAAGGCCACCCGTTCAATACATGTCGCTATAACTCGAAACCCTCGGTGAGACGCTATGTAGAATGAATAGCTATACCGAAAGCCCCGAGCATAATATGCCACCGAGAGAATAGAAGTCTCCTGCCGAAAGCCACTTTAAACCACATCGGCAAAGCCGGACCCCTTCACCAAGACCTCCTGCCGCAATTCAAAACATATGCCGATAGAGATATCTGTTGTCGCGATAACAAGAGAAGTGTCTTGCCAAAAACCTGCAACAAGAAATAGTGAAACATACACAGGTCGGGGAGACATTTGGGTACCTATATCGACATGAACTAGAATGAAAAATATGCATAACCCAATGGATTCAATGGGACAACATGGGAAAAAAAGGAGAAAATATGCATGAAGAGAGGGAAATGCACCTAAGCAGGACTCATTTGGAGGATTATGAGTAAAATCAACATGTGAAAATATCAATTTTTTATAGTTCTAACAGTGGCTCCATCTGGGGATGAATGATAGTCAGATCATTGCAAGGATCCAAAATCTTTGGGAAAGTAGACCAGATAGAGAATGAGCAGCAATGGAATGAATGGCAATGGAGATGAATGCAGAGAATGCAAGATGGAAGTGAAAATGGATGCAAAATGAATGCAAAATGGAAGTGAAGTGGGAAAATGACAGTGAAATGGAGATGAATGAAAACCTAAACTACTGTGCATGGAAAGAAATTTTAGAGAGGATACACAAGAGTTGTCCATGCATTGGCAACCCTCAATCCTCTGTGTAGCTCAAGAGAAAAAAGGTTTCAAGAATTGCCCATGAACAGGCAATTCCTAATCTTCACCAACCAAGTTCTGTAGATAGTATGAATCTTCACTTCCTTTTCCGACAACAACAAATGGTCCCAGCCAGAGAGCTTCAAATTTACCATGCTTTCCCTTCTCCTGACACCTTGCATTCCACATTAACACCAAGTCATTCTCCCCAAACTTTCTATTCTTTGCCTTCTTATCAAACAAATATTTCATTTGTGCCTGTAGCTTCATGTTTTGACTTTGGGCCTCTCTTCGTACTTCATCAAGTTCAACAAGTTGTCCCATTTTGTCTTCCATAGGCTCAGCGACTTCCAAATCTTCTTGTAAAACAAACTTATAGACTGGTAACAAGTTCTACAAAGGCATCCTGGCTTGTGCTCTGTATACTAATTCAAATGGTGATTTTCCAATTGCCTTTTTCACAGTGATCCTATCAGCCCACACAGCCAATTTTAGTTTTGAATCCCAAGCTTTCTTGTTATTTTCCAGCATCCTTTTTATAATCTTTAAAAGACTTTTATTGCTAGATTCTGCTTGACCATTAGCTTGTGGATGATATGGAGCTGCATAAGAAATATTAATGCCATACTTATCACAAAAGCTTTTGAATTCATATAACCTGAAACACATCCCATTGTCTGTGAGTATCTTTAATGGAGCACCAAATCTGGTGATAATATTGTCCATCAAGAAATCAGTTACTACCTTACTTGTAGCCTGCTTGGTTGGAATCACCTCCACCCATTTTGTAAAATAGTCAGTGGCAACTAGTATCCATCTATGTCCTCCACTTGACCTCTCTTGTATCTTTCCAATAAAATCAATTCCCCATTGATAAAAAGGGGCATCCGCTTGCAGAGGTCGAAGTGGCAAAGCACCTTGATACTTCAATTTACCAGAAAACTTTTGACAAGCTTCACACTTCCTCACATGTGTAAAGGAATCATTAAAAACTTTTGGCCAATAATACCCAGCCCTGAAAATCTTGTGTGCAGTTGTCTTAGCTGAGTAGTGACCTCCACAAACTCCTTTATGCATTTCACTTAGAACATGCTTGGCCTGTGATTCATCCAGACATAATAATAATATGCCATCTCTGTTTTTCCAAAACAAATCTCCATCAATGAAAACATACTTTGATGCATGTAACTTCAAAGTTCTCTTTTGGCTATCACTTAGCCCATCTGGATACTTCATGTACTTAAGATAATGCATAACATCAGTGATGATCCTTAAATATGCTCATAGTTTGAAACTTTTGATACTCTTACATTTGTTATTAATAGTTGTTTAAACTTGTTGATTAAAGACTTTTCGGGTGGTATCCTGCAGCAACGAATTCCATATTCTTGTAGCTTGACAACTTTATTAATTACCTTTTTGACCTCCCGCATGGCTGATGTATGCTTATGATTTTGGATAATGGAATAGGATTAATGTGTGATTAATGAATGGATGTCGTGTCACTTGTGTGTATGCTTTCCTTCACCTCTATCACTTATTGCAGGTTGTTGGAGGGAGCAGAAGCTAATCAAACGCAAATAATCTTGGCTCTGTTGAAGAAGTTGTTCCAGTAATAACTCTTTGACCGAATCTTTGGGAAGGAGCTTTAACGGTCCTTTGATCTAGGGAGTGTGTAATGCTATATTCTCTCTGGGTCGCGTCGAGCAGATAGACTTTCATTTATGAATATTTGTTCCGTGGATTCAGAATGTATTTATGATCACGACTCCCTCTATTAGTTAGTTAGTTGTCTTTTTCATTTAAATAATCGTTCCTCCTGTGTGAGTGCACGAGGATGAAATAGTATGTGTTAAAAATGAAGTTGAATAAGCAATAGAGTTTTGTGTTAAGTTTTATTTTCAAACAGAGTAATCGATGTATCCTAGTTCTGAATATGAATAAAATTCGATGAAGCTTTGAGTCAACTTCTTGTGTAATCTAGTTGATGCTTGCTAAGGGGGCCCGCTTAGTAAGTATTCTGTAGCAAGTTGTTGTGGATAACTGTTCATTTCATGTTGATTACTAGTTAGAATCTATTTCTGTAGATTTCAACACAAACTCAGCCTTGTATTGTTCCTGCAGCATCGGGAATCCATCCCTGTGTCTGTTCCTGCAACATAATGCCAGTTCATAGTTTGTCCTTTAATAATAGTTGTTATGATTTTTGTTTTAGTCGAGTTGTGTTTCAGTTAGAAAGCTTTGTGTTGCATTTCTTTTAAGCATTTGTTTTCTATAGATGGTGACTGGAAACTAGTTCTTAGTGCACATACCATGCTGCTCCATTTCAAGTATACGTCCCCTGGTTTGATAAAGTAAATGAATGACAATGAGAAGATGTTAGTCGCCTGTTGGAATGTCCAATTCCCAGGTTTAGTTTTGCTGTGACTTTTATATCCTTTTGTGGGCGTAACCATTTTTAGCGCCGTTGCCGGGGATGGTGTCAATCTAAGAACCTGCTATAGTCATCATTAGCAGTAGTTTAGTTAGTTTTTCAAAATATTTTAAAATACCATTCATTTTCATTGCATGCATAGAAGGAGAGACGCTTAGGGAAGATTTCTCCCCAACCTGCATATGGACCACCACCACCTTGGAATACATCTCAACCACCTTGGCCTAACTATCGGACCACTCAATGGCAATCTCCTCAATGAAGTTGGCAGCAGCCACAAGGACAATGGACCCCATCCCAAGGTAATTGGCAGTAGAATCCTCAATGGAGAGGTTCTCAACAATGGCAGAACCAGTCCCCTGGGTTCCTGCAGCTTCCACAGCCACAACCTCAGGCCCTCATGCCACCTCCTGCAACAATTGCCACAAATACTGGCCCTCCAAAACAAACGCCTATGTCTACTCAACCGTTGTCAAATCCCAATAATAAGCAACAACAACAACAACAACCACAATAGCCCATGTATTTTGCTGAAACCAACCAATATCCGGCTTATGCCTTAAACATTAATGATATCCATTTGAGGTCTGAAACCACTCTTCCTACTCCACAACCGCCTCTAATTACTGAGATACTAGATTTTTCCCCTGAAGATCCTACTGCACCTGCTAATCCTACTGAGCATATGCCTATAACTAATACGGTTTCTAAGGAGCCTGTTTTGCAAAGTCAAGACAAACCACCTTTTCCTCAGAGGTTACAAAGTACCGCACCTAAATCCATGGAAGAACCCACTTTTGACATTCTGGATCAGCTAAAGAATGTACAAATTCAAATTCCTTTATTTCAGGCCATTAAAGATGTTCCAATTTATGGAAAAGCCATTAAAGAGGCATGTTTGAAGAAACCTGGACGGAAGAAAAAGGATCCCCAAACAATTTATGTCTTAGGGTAATTGGCTGATATAATGTTCGGTTATGTAGTCATTCCAAAGTACACTGACCCTGGAAGTCCTATAGTGCAAATACATATAAATGGCCAAATTGTAAGTAATGTTTTGATTGACTTTGGTGCTGCCATCAATGTCATGACCAAGCATACTATGGACTACCTGAACATCTTAAACATTCAGTCTACACCTATAGTCCTACAGCTTGCTGATAGCTCCACTATCACACCTGATGGAATGGTGGAAGATGTAATTGTCACTTTTGAATCTTGGGAGTATCTAGCTAATTTTACAATATTATCTACTAAGGCAACTTTAGGAGGATAACCTGTTATCCTAGGTAGACTATGGTTAGCAACTGCTGATGTTTTTATAGGATGTCGTTCTGGAGATATGACTATTTCTAATGGACAGTCCACAAAAAAATTGGCTTTGTATTCGCCTGCTAGACCTCAACCAGATTTGTCCCAACCTGTTTGGCCAGATGTGGGGGAATAAACTAAAGAAGCTAATTCGTTGGTTCAATTAATGATGCTCCAAACTGATCCATTCTCACAACTTCAGAATGAGGATGCCTTGATTTTTCAAATTCTACAGTCTAACTCTGATACGGGTAGTTGATCTGATCCAAATAGCAGTCATCTACAATGTTTCCTGCAACAACTAAATTCTGAGAGTTCGCTGCCTAAATTTCTTGTAATTTTTCATAACTTACTTCCACAAGAGGTACAAACATCACCTGTAGATTCTATGAGTGATCTCACTAAGCAGATATAATTGTCTCCAGGTCACTGTTTGAATATCAATAGCAAGCTGTCACAATCTCAACAGGCTGTCCTATTGAAAATGTTGCAAGATCAGCATAAAGCTTTTGCATGGGAATATGGTGACATGAAAGGAATAGATCCTCGAATTTGTACTCATAGAATCTATATCAAAGAAGATTGTTTACCAGTTAGGCAGCCTCAAAGAAGAATAAATCCAGCACTCAGAGAAATAGTTAAGAATGAGCTTCAAAAGTTGTTTGATGCTAGTTTTATCTACCCAATTTCTAACAGTCAGTGGGTCTCTCCATTAGTTATTGTCTCTAAGAAAGGTGGAAAATGGAGAGTGTGTGTAGATTACAAAGAGTTGAATACTGCCACTAAAAAAAAATACTTTTCATTGTCGTTTGTAGACCAAGTGATAGACTCACTGTCTGGTAAAAGCTATTTCTCCTTCTTGGATGGCTACAGTGGATATAATCAGATAAATATTACCGCTGAAGATCAAGATAAGACCACTTTTACCTATCCATGGGGAACATTTGCTTACTCAGTCTTGCCTTTTGGTCTATGCAATGCGCCAACAACATTTGAGAGAGCAGTAATTAGTATTTTTGTTGATATATCTCATGACTGTATAGAAATTTATATGGATGACTTCACTACCTATGGGGTTACATTTGAAGAAGCACTGGTGAATTTAGAAAAAAGTATTGCAAAGGTGTAGAGAGCAAAATTTGTCTCTGAACAGTGAAAAGTGTTTTATGATGATGCAAGAAGGTATTGTTCTAGGCCATCATCTCTCCAAGGATGGAATTCAGGTTGACCTTGCTAAAATTGAAGTTATTATGAATTTACAAACTCCTACAAAACAAAAGGATGTCAGAAGCTTCCTTGGCCATGCAGGGTATTATAGAAGGTTTATAAAAGATTTCAGCAAAATTGTCAGTCCACTATATGCCTTATTAACTAAGGATTTTGCATTCGATTGGACAGAGGCCTGTGAAAAATCTTTCCTACAGCTAAAGGACTTGCTTACTAAAGCCCCTGTTCTTCAAGGTACAAAATGGACTATGCCTTTTCACATACATGCAGATACTTCTAATTTTGGCATAGAGGCAGTCTTAGCCCAAAAAGAAAATTCAATTGAGCATGTTATCTACTTTATCAACAAAAACCTTCAAGGTCCTGAGCTAAACTACACTGTTACAGAAAAGGAGTTGCTAGCAGTTATCAGATATTTGTCCACACCGACCATGCAACAATTAGGTATCTGATGAATAAGCCTGCCATCTCTAGTAGGTTGGCAAGATGGCTCCTATTGTTGCAAGAATTTGACATTACAATCATTGATAAATCAGGAAGAGCTAATGTTGTGGCTAATTTTTTTACCAAGGCTTCAAACAACTGCACCTGCTGAACAAAAATTCATTGATGATAGGTTCCCTGATGAACACCTGTTTTTCATTACTGCACACACTCTATGGTATGCAGACATTGCCAATTATCTAGCAGCAAGTAGAATACCAGCTCACTTCTCCCCAAAAGAAAAAAAACTATTAATTGAGAAAAGTTTTAACTTTTCATGGAGTGCAAATTGTCTATTTTACACAGGACCTGATCAAGTTATGCGTAGATGTGTAAGAGAAGATGAGACTTATGATATTTTGCATGTTTTCCATGATGAACCATGTGGGGGACATTTTGCAACCAAGAGAACATCAATGAAGGTTCTTACAACATGATATTATTGGCCAACATTACACAAGGATGTTGTAGCTTATACAAGAAGGTGTGACAGATGCCAACGTATGGGAAGACCAACCAGGTCAGATAAAATGCCACTGTATCCACAGGTAATAGTCACCCCATTTGATAAATGGGGAATGGATTTTGTTGGACCAATTGATCCACCATCCAATGGTAAGTCATACATTCTGGTTTGCACAAATTATGTAACAAAGTGGGTTGAAGTAAAGGCAATGACTCATGCTCGTGATAACAAGGTTGCTGAATTTCTATATGAGCAAATTTTCACTAGATTTGGAGTTCCTAGAGAGCTTGTAACTGATCAGGGAGCTTAGTTCATGTCCAATTTGATCACTGCACTAATGAATGACTATAAAATCAAGCATAGGAAGTCCAACCCCTATCACCCTCAAGCCAATGGTCAGGCGGAGGTTACAAACAGGGAAATAGAGGCAATCTTAACAAAGACAGTGCAACTCCATAAGAAATATTAGAGCAGTAGACCTCCTAAAGCAGTCTGGGCCTATAGAACTGCATGAAAAACAACAACTGGGTTTACACTTTTTGAACTGCTTTATGGGAAAACAGCCATGTTGCGCATTGAATTTGAATATAAAACTTTGAGGACAACTCTCAAACTCAATATAGACATTTCTGAAGCATAGAAGGAACATCTCCTGCAACTGAATGCCTTGGACGAAATGAGAAAAGCTGCCCTGCAGCATACAGAAGCTGTCCAACAGCAAAGGAAGAAATGGCATGATCAACACATCAAAACCAAGTAATTCTCTACTGGTGATAGGGCTGTGCTATATGATTCTAGATATCAAGAAAATCAAGGTAAGCTCACCACCCGCTGGCTTGGTCCCTATGAAGTTGAGAATGTGTTTGACAACGGTTCAGTACAACTAGCCACAATTGATCCAGTCCGTTTCAAATTACTAGTTAATGGACACCGACTGCGGTTATATCATAAGCCGACATCAAAGGAAAAGTTCCTGAAAAAGTTTTTTTCGACTGGTCTTCCTGCAGCAAAAGGCTTAGGCCTTTTTCCTGCAGCTTCTCTTTAAGTATTATGTTGATCGCCCATAATAAAGTTTTTTTAAAGAAAACCATTTTTCTCCATTTTTTTTATCTATCACATCATTCATTCATTTATCTTCCATGTCATCCATATTGCCACTCCGCCCCATTCATGCATTCAATCTCCCAGCTATCATTTCATGATACGCTGTTGTCCTTTACGACATGCCCGAGAACTAAATTCAAGGTACGCGAAATCTTTTCATTATCGCATAATTTATTCTTTCTGTTTATTCATTAATTGTAATGTATATGTCAGCCGTAATTGCACACTTTAAACTTATCACCCTACACATGTGAGGACACATGTCAAATGCTAATTAGGGGCGGCAGTATTCTAATTTGAAATTTTCTTGTGCCAAATTTATGTTTGCCAAAATAGTTATGTTCTTGTACTTTCTAAAGTATGATTGCGAAGCCATATCCTAATTACAAGCTAACTACTTATTTTAAGTAGTTATTAAAATTATTTTATGCAAATGTCTAGTTGTTATTCTTGGTAAGAAAAAGGAAGTGTAGTAAGGAATAAGAGTCTTTTGCAAGCTTTCAGCATCAGTCTAAGTTTTTGTTTTAAGGGTTTTTTATCATGGGTGGCCAGCTGGTGAGGCACGAGCCTATGGTTCTTGAGGCATTGACACAGGATCATTAGTTAATGCAAGCATTCGCCATTTGTGGATGGTTAAATTATTTCTTGAGAATTGATTCTTTTGATGAAGAAGCTATGGGCAAATTCTTAAGAATATTTTTAGAAAATGAGGCTACGGTATGGGGCTTGGCAGTGGCTGTGACAGAGGAAAGAATTGCAGAAATTACTAGATTACCGGCAGTTGGTGAAAATTTTCCTGTTGGAAGGGATGCTATCTCTACTAGGGCATAGTTTACCCTACCAGCTCATGGGCCTTTGAAAATCTCAAAGAAAGGGTGCAAAAGAATGTCCCTGCCTTATCCATCCTCTGAGTACGCCATCTTTATTATCAGGTATTTAACTTGTGAAGGGTGCTTCTCTTACCTACATTCATATCATTTCAAATTGTTAAGTCATATGAGACATGTACTAGTAGTGAATGTTCCAAATTTCTTGATAAACCTTTTGCAAAGTAGTGCACACGAAACCTAAAAGGGTAATGGAAACTTTGTCACACATCATGCCCTAATAAACATTTTGACTGAGCGATCTTTAAGGGATGTTTTACCTCTTTCCTGGAACGAGTTTGTTGCCCAAAAAGGTCTTCAACTGCCTAAACCCCCTAGGGCACTACCTGTGCAGCCTGGAAGAAAGAAAATGAGAATTGAGTCCACAAGTACAGAAACAGAGCAAGAATCTGCTGCTCCTGCAACGCCCAGTCCTGCAGCTTCTATACCAATGTCCTCTACCGGTGTGCAAACAAGGTCTGTCGCTAGGAGAGAAAAAGGAAAGACAATTGTAGGTAAGGCATCTGGGGTAGGGCAGACTCCTGAGTCGGACCCACATACTCAAAGACAAATTTTTTTTGCCTCATCCTCTCCTGCGGGGTCTTCACCTATCTCTGTCTCTCCTACAGGAACACCTGTTAATACTCCAATATCTTCTTCCCCCACCGAGTCTGGATCTTCAAGACCAGTGAGGAAGAGGACTACTAAGGAAGCATCCTTTGCTACTACTCTTTATGCAAAAATACCAAGAAGGAGTTCATTGAGAAAACAGTCTAAGCCTACTACAACCTCTGTTCAAATAGAAACTGTCATAATATTAGAGGACTCTGCTGAATCAGGTCATGATAACTCCCTGGGTAGGTCTGAAAATGTTCCACAAAGCTCCTCTGTTGTTCCTGAGGCAACACAACTCAGTAATGTTGATAAAGGGAAAATGATGAGTCTAGACGACTTAGCTTGTGCGGCTGAGAAAATTTCTGAGGAAGAACAATCTTCTCCCATGCAGCAACATGGCTTCATCCTACAGCAAGAGGATTTTGTCCTACAAGAAGAAGAAGGTGTGCTTGAACTGCATGAAATACCCTATGATAATCCATTGCCCACTAAAGTTTGCACATATTTATTTGTGTACAAAAGGACTTTATTGATTGCATACTTGGAATTTCTGAAAGTTAATTGGAAGCCTGTGTCATTCTATACTTTATGTTTTCGCCATTTCGCCAAAATTGAAGTCTAGCAAAGTTTATGGGAAGAAGAAAAGAAAAAGCTACAAAGGGAAATTGAAAGGAAAAAGCAAGAAATTCAAGATATGCAGAAGAAAATGAATGAAATGATGGAAATAACTGAAAAAATAATGGAGTGTAGGTCGCCACCCAAAATATATGCAATGTGCCTCAAGGAATAGTTTTTTTGGTTCAAACTAATGAGGATCTCCAAAAATTTGGATCCCGATATTGAAACAGCCAAGGAATTCTATGATGCCTATGAAGTGGCCTCTAATTGGTTGAAAAACTCCATGTGTGAACTTTATTTACATGGTTATTTAATTCCTACAGAAACTGAATGGAACCCACTCCTTTATATAGGTGATATCCATCTAAGAGCACTTATGTCTTGGGTTGCAAATGAGGTCAATTATGGGAGACAATTGGAAACATATGAAGAAGTAGAAAGAGATGAACCTATTCTTCTAAGAGCTCAGAGTTCAGACCCACGCACAGTTTTAAGAACCTGGCTTAAAGTTACTTATGGATCGAATCACCCTCAGGAAAGAGAGAAATTTTTTGACATCAGACAACAGGTATACAGTGAGTTCAAAGAGTAGAAATATATATTTTGGAAACTCGCCTCTTCCAGGATTGAGGCAAGGTGGGAGAAATTGACGATTGGTCTAAGAAAGACAGAGCCTCACAGCCCTTTGAACTTCACAGCAGCACTCAGGAGAACAGAAAGGTATATGCAACTGGGTTTGCAAAGCAGATTTGAATTATGGATGCCACTAACCTTCCAACCCCCAGTTTTAATATGGCTGCTCTATCCCTACCAAGCCAAGGAAATCAATGAAGAAATAGAAAACCGCAGATTTGAAAGATGGCAGTTTATCCGAGGTTTTTATTACAAGTTTGTAACTTCGCTGCAGGGTCATGCTTCTCCAACAAATTTAAGGGAAATAACAAGGAAAGTCAATGCTGGAGGACCAACATTATGATAAGTAGGGGGCAGAATGATGAGCCTTAAATATGCTCATAGTTTGAAACTTTTGATACTCTTATTTTTGTTATTAATAGTTGTTTAAACCTGTTGATTAAAGACTTTTCAGGTGGTATCCTGTAGCAACGAATTCCATATTCCTGTAGCTTGACAACTTTATTAATTACCTTTTTGACCTCCCGCATGGCTGATGTATGCTTATGATTTTGGATAATGGAATAGGATTAATGTGTGATTAATGAATGGATGTCGTGTCACTTGTGTGTATGCTTTCCTTCGCCTCTGTCACTTATTGCAGGTTGTTGGAGGGAGCAGAAGCTGATCAAACGCAAAGAATCTCGGTTCTGTTGAAGAAGTTGTTCTAGTAGTAACTCTTTGACTGAATCTTTGGGAAGGAGCTTTAACGGTCCTTTGATCTAGGGAGTGTGTAATGCTATATTCTCTCTGGGTTGCGTCGAGCAGATAGACTTTCATTTATGAATATCTATTTCGTGGATTCAAAATGTATTTATGATCACAACTCCCACTGTTAGTTAGTTAGTTGTCTTTTTCATTTAAATAAATGTTCCTCCTGTGTGAGTGAACGAGGATGAAATAGTATGTGTTGAAAATTAAGTTGAATAAGCAATAGAGTTTTGTGTTAAGTTTTATTTTCAAACAGAGTAATTGATGTATCCTGGTTCTGAATATGAATAAAAATTGATGAAGCTTTGAGTCAACTTCTTGTGTAAGCTAGTTGATGCTTGTTAAGGGGGCCCACTTAGTAAGTATTTTGTAGCAAGTTGTTGTGGTTAACTGTTCATTTCATGTTGATTACTATTTAGAATCTATTTCTGTAGATTTCAACACAAATTCAGCCTTGTATTGTTCTTGCAACATCGAGAATCCATCCCTGTGTCTGTTCCTGCAGCATAAGGCCAGTTCACAGTTTGTCCTTTAATAATAGCTGTTATGATTTCTGTTTTAATCGAGTTGTGTTTCAGTTAGAAAGCTTTGTGTTGCATTTCTTTTAAGCATTTGTTTTCTATAGATGGTGACTGGAAACTAGTTCTTAGTGCACATACCGTGCTGCTCCATTTCAAGTATACGTCCCCTGGTTTGATAAATTAAATGAACGACCATGAGAAGATGTTAGTCACCTATTGGAATGTCCAATTCCCAGGTTTAGTTCTACTGTGACTTTTATATCCTTTTGTGGGCGTGACCAATCAGTATACCATAGAGTGTGCTCAATGCTTGCAATTGTAGCCCCTTCTTCAACATTGCAAATCTGATTTTCCTCAATATTGGTTTCTGCCATCAGTCTTGCCAAACCTTGGCCTCTAACTAGCTTAGTGATTTGTATTTCCATGTCAAACTCTTGAATCTTGTTGATCCATCTGCACCTTTTCCCTGTGACTTCAGATTGTATTAAAATATCTTTAACAACAGCATGAGGGACATAAGCAATCACTTTTGCTCCAACAAGATATGGTTTGAATGCTTTTACAACTTTTACCAACGCAAATTCTTGCTTTTCCATAATGTCATACTTCAATTCAAACCCTTGTAATGATTTACTAAAAAAAGACACAGGTTGTTCATAACCATCATCATTTTTTTGTAACATAACAGCAGCAATAGTATGCATTGAGTCAAAAGAAAAAATCTGAAAAGGCTTTGCAAAATCTAGAGACTTAAGAACAAGAGCCTCTTTGATAGCCCTCTTGATGGACATAAAAGCATCCAAAGCTTCAATAGTCCAGTCAATCTTTTGTCCTTTCTTCAACATTTTAGATATGGGCTTGACAATCTCAGCAAAATTAGAAACAAATCTTCTGACAAAATTAATTTGACCAAAGAACGATTGTATTGCCTTGACAGTTTTAGGAATAGGGATTTTATCAATAGCTTCAACTCTCTCAGGATCTATTTTAATTCCTTCTTTTGAAACAATATGACCCAAGAGTTTACCTTCAGTAACTACAAAATGATACTTCTTTGGATTTAAACTAATACCATATTCAAGATGTTGCACATGATCTTCAACCTTCTTTGAGTAAGCAGTCAAGTCATCTTGATACACCACTATGATAATGTTAATCAAATCAGCAAACGCAACATCCATGGCTCTTTAGAAAGTTGCTCCAGTATTAGTGAGACCAAATGGCATTCTTATGTATACATATGTTCCCCAAGGAGTAGTCAATGTTGTCTTGTATTGCTCAGACTCCTTGAATTTGACCTGATTGTATCCAAAAAATCCATCCATCATAGATAATAACTCACATCGTGTCACTTTATGCAGTATGGCTTCCATATTTGGTAGAGGATAATTATCTTTAAGAGACGCCATGTTCAAATTTCTAAAGTCAACACACAATCTGATGTCACCATTCTTCTTTCTTACAGGAACTAGATTTGAAACCCAGGTTGAATGTCTAATTGGTTTAATGATTCCTCCCTCCCTGAGCTTAGTTAATTCCTCTTGCATCTTAGGCTTCAATACTAGATTTATTGGTCTTTGCTTATGCCTAAAAGGCTTGGCATCTGGCTTCAATGGTATTTCATGCTGAAATAAATCTTCACTGTATGTTTTCAGATCTTCGTATGACCAAGCAAAAACATGTTTGTACTTTCTCAACAATTCTATCAGCATTCTTCTAATTGCAGGGCTGATCTTCTTTCCAATGTAAACCTTTCTTGGTGCTATGTCAGTCCCCAGATTGATTTCTTCAACATCTTCCTTTTTGACTGGTATTTTCTTCATTAAAGATCTATCATTTCCATTATATACCCTTTCCAATGGCACTAGACCCTTGGGCAATTTATTTGTTGAGTTGTAAGATCTCCTTGCCAAGCACAGTTTGTTTGCCATCTACGTCTTCGACAAAAGCATTGAAATCAATCTCCTGAGCTTCATACTGATCTACGCAATGAAGAAATTTCAAAAGATCATCATCATTGAAAACTTGCCAGCTATAAATGTTATCAAGAACAACAGGCCTTGTCTTGAACTCAATCTATGATACACCAGCCAGTGTGATATCATCTCTTTTCAGTGCTACATTTGCTAAAAAATCAGCCATTATGTTTTTTGACCTGTCAACCCACTCAATCGAAAAAGCATCAAATAATTCAATTGTGTCCCATACAACATTCTTATATCACAGCCAACAACTTAATCTTGTGTTTCACAGCTATGTTCAAACTCGTCAGTAAGGCTTCATATTTTGCCACATTGTTTGTACATTCAAATGCTAACAGGAAAGAGTATTTAAAAGTAATACCTCCAGGCGAAACACATACAATCCTAGCTCTATTACCTTCTTGGCTGCAGGCTCCATCAAAATACATCTTCCAGACACCATTGCAATCAAGTGCAGCATGTTTCTCAATTGGGTCACTGTTCATTAATTCTGGCTAAGCTGGTTCAATCTTAAAACTCCCCAGGTCAACATCACAGAAACAACTGACCAGATCTTGTGGCACACTTTCAACAAGTTGGTTCATTCTTGGCTCTCTGTATAACTTGACCTCCTAACCATTCATTGGTATAGTAGCATAAGATAAATCAAATTGAACATTCCCACCTGCAGCTGCAGTCCACTGTCTTGACAAAAGCATCTCGAATTGAGGAGTATCAATAACTGTTATGTCTATATTATATGTTGCCTGCGGATATGTAGCCAATTTGACCTCAACATCTTTTATAATACCAACTACAGGAATAGGTCGATTATCCATAACATAACACTTCCCTTCACATGTATCAACCCTCATGCCAAGCTGTTTCATTACTTCTACTGGCATAATGTTTATAGCAGCACCATAATCTATCATACAATTCCTCAGAAACTTATTATTTATTAGCAATGTGGTAAAGAAGGGATCCACTTGTGGGGAGGTTGTTAAAACATCACCTAGACAGACCTCTGAATTATTTATCTTTTCCTACCTATTGACTTCTTCATAATTCATATGCTTTTCATTCCCATTTGTAATCAATTTAACAACACTATCTCTGTACTCCTTAATTTTCATCAATTCAAGTAATGAAATAGACATTTTTACCTGGGATAACACCTGGGTGAAATCAAAAGAAGAACCCTCCGTCTTGACAGTCTTCTTATGTTCTAGCGCTTCTCCTTTGCTTTCCTCTTTTTTTGTTTTACTAGGCTGATCAGACCTTTGCAGTTCCTTGTGTAATTCTGCAACTTTCTGTTTCTTGGTCAGACATCTTTTCAATTTTATCATGCTGCTTGTTTTCTGGCCTCTTTACAGTTTCCTGTGTTGCCTTTTGGTCTTTTATAAAAATTCCCTCAGGAACCCCATCTTGCTCATTTACTTTCCTATTTCTCAACCAGTATTGACTTCTAGCTTTCTCAACTGTAGCAACAGTAATCCTTTCAATTTCATCTTTAGTTAGTCTTCTAACATTACACTGATCAGGCGCCTCAACAGAATGTGGCTCTGTGTAATCTTCATCAGAATCATAAAAGATCTGCTGTTCAACCATATGAACATTATAGTTATGATCTGTAACATCATATTCATAATCTTCATCCTCTAAAGATGGGTTTCTTTCCTCAGCATGGTGAAGAATATTTGAAGTCAAGTATACCTTGTGGTCTTCTCCATCATTTTCTATCAACATTCCCTCCTCTTGTATCTTTTGAGCTACAACACAATAGTCTAGAGAATGCGACTGATTACAAACTTCACAAAAGTAACTATTACTCACCATGTAGGTCCCTTTCTTGCTCAATGGTTATGGAGTTTCTTTATTTTTGGGCCTAGCTGCCATAGGTTTCCCATCTTTCCAGTCTATATTGTAAGGCATATCATGTAGCCTTGGCCTTTCATTTCTATTTTCATTTTTGTATGTTTTCTCTTGTCTGTACTGATAATTATTTTCCTGGGGAGGCCTCGGGTTGTCTCTTTTATTAGTTACACCAGCAGGCTTCCTGTTATTTTCAATTGTCAATGCAACTTTCTGTGCTTCAGCCAAGTCTCTTGGAAATCTATTTCTCAGTTCGTACCCTGTTTTGGGATCAAATGCACTTAAATAAACACTCAATGCAGTAGAGTCTAATAACCTTGATTCAAGGGGGACTTTAGTATGCAACTTGTTGAATTTGTGGTTGAAATCATAAATTGAATCATTATGATTTTTTTGAATCTTCACCAATTCATGAAAAGTTGCATCTGGAGCATTTTGATTCCCATATTGTTCTAAGAATTTGTCTTGAAATACTTGGAGAGAGTTAATTGAATTTGCTGGCAAGCTGTTAAACCAATCCCTAGCATCTTCAATAAGTGACATCATAAAAAGCCTCATGTGCAAATCTTCATATGACATACCTATGTCTTGAATGGCCACATTGAAATTCCTTAGATGCTCTTTAGCAGTGATTGCATTACTCCCTGTAAACTTGGGAATCATACCTCTCTAGCTAGTATCCATAGGGTAAGGGCATGGATTGAGACCTGCCAAATCAAACTGCCTGACCATTGTTGTGTATTGGTGAGGGGAAGGGATAGGTGGATACTGATACTGATGTAAGGGATGTGCATTATGCTGAGGGATGTGTTGCTGACCAGGAGGGGGATGCACATTCGCATGCTGTTCGAGAATATGAGGTGGCTGATTTGGCTGCCTGTATTGATTCCCTATCTGATGGTGAGAAGAATTTTGTTGATTGGAGGACCCTGCACCATGATCTCCTTGCTTGTGAGGTGGAACATATTTTGAACCACCAGCTATTTGATCAGTAATTTGGGATTTCTGCAATTTAGCCTCTAGCTCCCTTATTCTCTTGTCTTTCTATTCCAACAGTGCTTTTTCTTCATCTGGAAGCTCATGATCAACAACGATATTTTGGCTACTCTTCATCTTCTGATCATATTCATGCTAAACTCTAAGTCGTTCAGGCTCAAATCTAGCTTCAAACTCAGCCTGCTTCTTAGCTTCAAGCTCAGCCATTTCTTGAGGATTGTAGAATGGATTTAATTGCTCTTCAGGGGTACAGGGATCTGTACCTGAATTATCTCTCCACATGTCATAACGATCATAAGTCTCAAGATGTGCACTAAATGTTTTATCCTTAACTGTCATGCACATATCTTCATTTATTCCTTTTCCCTTATCAGCTCTGTCACCTTTATGTGTCCACTTACTGTTGCTAGCAGGAGCTCCAATATGACCTCCCCTGTACTGAGATCTTCTTCCATTCATGATGAACAACTGCAAAAATTATGTAAGAGTCGCCACTCACTTTAATCAAAATGAAAAAAATATTCAATATTTCTTGTTCCCAGTAGAGTCTATTCAAGATTTCTGACTCTATGATTAAGGCCTCGATTATGATTGTTCCCAGTAGAATCGCCAATTTGTTAGCTCTAAAAAACGCAGGTTGAATGCCTCAAGAGGCTGCCAATCTCTTGATACATTTTAGGGCAACTGAACAAGGTCAAGAGAACTCAACCTTCTACTCTTTAGGTGCTGCTAAACCCAGGCGGGTGTACCTTTTGAATTGAACAGGATTATCTTATGATTATCCCTCTGAATTGCTCTGTCCACAATAGCAGATGACAGTGAACAAATGAAACCAAACTCAATAGCTACCTTTTAATCTAAATCCTATGATGCTTAATTAATTGATATAAAGAAACTAAAATGGATTCAAATAGTGAAATGCAGAGACTAGTGCCTTGTTGGGTAGGCGGGGTCAAATGAGATCAAGATGAGCAACACTCTTTGGATGAGATACAGATTATCTGGCATATGATCTATTCATAACTTGTATGAACATGCAATATTGTGACTACTAAGTTCTACTTTAATGATCCAAAATAAAATCTCTCTGATTACTGTGATCAATAAAAGGATTTAATCTTTACTTGAAAGAACCAATTGATTAATCACACGAATACAACAAATGTGTATTGATAAATTGAACATAAACTTGTTATGTCAACTTAAATAACCAAAAAAATCAATCATGGAGACAACTTAGTAGTATTTTTCATTTAATTCAACAGATAACTGACACCAAAAAAATGTAGCAACATCAACTGAATCTCATAAATACCTCCATTGTGAAAATCATGCAACAATAGCCTCTAGTCTGATAATTTTATTCTAATGTATCTACTTGCAGTGTATCAAAAAAATCTAATCTCTGGTGTTGTCAATTAATAACTACATCATGCTTATATACACACCAGCCTGAGAAAAATATCAAAATAAAATATTATGTCGGCCCAACACCAAATTTGGGCTCAAAATATGTCGGCCTGTAACGGTTATTCAAATAGATTCATGTCGGCCTCAACAATTTGAAATTTTGTTTTCACCAGTGAGCAGTCGGCGGGACATATCACAACCTATGCCAAAGGCAATTCAAACGTTCATCGCTCTACTCGTATCTTGTTTTCATATTCGCTATGGCAACCTGTTAGTTATACCGAAGTTATGTATTAATCTCCTGTTTCACTATAACCCCATGATATCGGTGAGATGTCATGCAAAAATCATTGGACTACATCGAAGGTCATTTACCATTCACAGGTCGTCAACACTCCCACCGAGATATACTTCCAATACTCCTTTGCCAAGACAACACCCGCCTGGGAAGAAGTCGCATAGACCACAACATGCTCGTAGAGATCATATATCCGTTATGTTCATTTTCACTTGGTGAGACATAAGGATATCTCACGCCGAAAACTCCATTTGTTTTGGTCACCATCGCCTTAGCTTACCGCTTTCGGGGAGACATCTCAAAGATTAGACCAAGCTTCACCAAAGACATCACTTATATTCAAGTCGCCGTGATATTCCAATTGTTACATCGAAGTCTAGAAGTAGCCCCATACCTTTCTTTCATTTCGGTATAGCCAACCATAGTCGGTGAAACACTACGTCGAAAGCCATTTGTCATACCGAAAGCATACCTTTTACCCCTTTGTTATGTCACTGTAACCATTCACTTCTCTTGCCGAAGAGCACCTATCATGTGTATCACTATAGCCTTTACCCCTCAGCAAGACGTTATAGAGAAACACTGGGTTACATCGAAAGCTCCCTATATAGCCACTTGTCGGTGTAATATCAAAATTCTTTCGCCAACAGTCGGCCCTCATGTAGCATCGCCAGGACCAAATGTTCTTATACCGACAAAGGCCACCCGTTCAATACATGTCACTATAACTCAAAATCCTTGGTGAGATGCTATGCAGAATGAATAGCTATACCGAAAGCCCCGAGCATAATATGCTGTCGAGAGAAGAGAAGTCTCCTGTTGAAAGCCACTTTAAACCACATCGGCAAAGCCTGACCCCTTCGCCAAGACCTCCTGTCGCAATTCAAAACATATGCTGATAGAGATATCCGTTGTCGCCATAACAAGAGAAGTGTCTTGCTGAAAACCTGTAACAAGAAATAGTGAAACATACACAGGTTGGGGAGACATTTGGGTACCTATACCGACATGAACCAAAATGAAAAATATGCATAAACCAACAGATTTAATGGGACAACATGGGCAAACAAGGAGAAAATATGCATGAAGAGAGGGAAATGCACCTAAGCAGGACTCATTTGGAGGATTATGAGTAAAATCAACATGTGAAAATATCAATTTTCTACAGTTCTAACACCATGCGTCATCTGAAACTCTTCTCTTTTCAAGTGATGATCAAACATACACAATAATGGTGCAAAAAAAGCATCATTCACCCTTCTAAAGTGCTTGATACTTCCTTGAAGGGTGGTTTGAGTATAATAGTTATATACATGCACATATCTTATGCCTCCTTTTGGTGTTAGACATGGATATTGTCTCATTGTGGTTGCAACATACACTAGGTATGAAGTCATGTAGAACTTCAAGGAAGTGTGTACCTTAATGAGTTGATCATGGATCGTGTCACTAATCTGTTCACCCCAGAAGATGTGTTGCTTCTTCCTCATGATAATCTTAATATACTCATACATCCATTCTTGAAATGTTGAAGAAGTTGGCAATCCTTTTATCTTGCTTAGGAGATAATTAAATATTTCACATCTTCCACAAAATCATTGTAGGGGAAAATTTTAGGCCATCTCGCTAGATTAGGCCTTGAATTCTTTAACCACTTGGTGTTGATTAGTTTGTTAGCCACATCTTGATCCGTGCCATAAGTTGCCTGAGCGTGCTTAATAGTGAGATTTGTATAGGTCCCCATATTTGGAACTTGAAACACCATATCAAAGAAATCTACATTAAGTCTCATCATCACGTGGCTTGAAGAATCTCTCACACTTCTATCTTTTCTAACATAATGAGAAGCCACTTGTAGAACAAATTCAAGACAATGAGCTACTACTAGGAATGAGGCAACCAAATGAATATTACTACCAATTACCACCTTCATCTATTAGCCTATAGGTTGTTTCTATGTTCTCTTGATGAATTCATCCATGTCCACATGTCCTATCTTTGTATCCATGATTTCATCAATTTTAGATGAAACCAATGTGGATGAGAAAACACCTTAGTATTTGTATTTCATGACCTTCTTTCTTGAAGATGGAGATGTCTCGGTTGTCATTGAACGAACTGAGAAATGCTAATAACCCGGTGAGGAAAGCCTTGACAAATGTCTGAAAGAGTATGAAAAGCAACTACAATGAGACAAGGGGATTTCCACAACAACGCACTTTTTCAACACTCATGCACATCAAGTTGTACATTTTCATTATGCATGTCATGGTAAGGTTTTTCTGTGCCATAGCATGCATTAAAGAAATCCATCATGCGGTGATGAGGAAAAACCCTACCACAACATGTATGTTGTGTGTTGAAAGGTAAAACATATAACTCTTTGTAGGGTTGGGGAAATTCCCCGACCATGGAACAAGGGATCATTCATGGGATGTACCATTGGCAAAAAATTGTCGATGGTACAAATGGAAATACTTGGTTTATGTAGAGTTAGGTATAAAACTGGATGATAAAAATTGAAAATGGCATCGTTTGTCTCATTAGGGAAAAACACCAATGATGCAAACCAAGGATTTAACTTTGGCTCATTTGATGATTGGGGAAAACCATTGATCAAACAACGAATGTTTGTTTTATTTTTGTAATGCACGGGTACTATAGAGACAAGACTTCGCATGGAAATTGGAATGAACTTAAATAAATGTGAAAAATGCATGAGATTTTGAATACAAGGAAAAAAAATCGTGTATCAAAGTAAACAAACTAGGGTTTTGCAGCAAAACATGTAGGACATATGGTAAATCGACAAACACATGAAAAACATAAAATCAAACAAAAACCATTATAATAAAATCCATTAGAATGC
The DNA here is from genome assembly GCA_007258455.2 of Sequoia sempervirens. Classification (NCBI taxonomy): domain Eukaryota; kingdom Viridiplantae; phylum Streptophyta; class Pinopsida; order Cupressales; family Cupressaceae; genus Sequoia; species Sequoia sempervirens. Next base: position 51,609 of record VDFB02282706.1, on the reverse strand, counting down.
AAACCCTAAACATATACAAAATGAAAAGGAATAAAATAAAATAACAATGCATACTTGATAATGTGGAAGAAAACTAAAAACCCTAAGCAGGTGAACAATAAATCCACAAAGAAACCCACGAGCAAAGATTGCAATCAGTCACCAAGTCGTGTAGGAGAGACTAAGAGGAAATTTAAAAAAAGGGAAGTGAAGGAATGAGATAATAAATCATTTATAAAACATATAATCAATTTCATTAATGCAACTCAAAGTAGCATTAATGCACATTTGTGTGAAAGAAAAGGAGTGCACTTGAGCTAAAAATTAATGCATGTGCAATTCTTAAAAACCTCCAGTGACATGCAGATGCACTGAAATTCAACACTACTACATGAGATAAATTTTTTTGCTAACTCCTCATGTATGAGCACTAAATTTCAGTGCTACTGCATGAGGTAAAAAAATTCAAACACTGAAAAACTAAAAAGTGAGAAAATACTCGTTTCGTGGGTTTTCGAGAGATGAAACAAGGAGAGTGCTCAAGAGGATGATTCGAGGCTCACGACCATGCTCAAAGGAAAATGAAATTATGCATCATTTTGTGTGCTTAGAGTGCACGAGACTATGAAACAAACAAGTTTCGTAGGGGTTATATCCCATGAATCAAGCCCAGTTGGATTCAAGGACAACATGATGCAGGAGCATAAGTGGTTGACCAGCAATATTGCATCAACCAAAAATGATATTTTAATTTATTTTCCTAAGGTTGGTAGGTGATTCATTTGATAGGGTAATTTTCAAGGTTAGAGTAAAATATTTATTAAATAAATGCCTGTCATTTTTATGGTAAGACAATGGTGTGGAGATAAATTAGGGGACAAATTTTGGAAATTATTCTATATTTAAAAATTGGAAATAAATATTCTTGGATGTGGGTCTTGGAGGGAATATGAGTTTTAAAATTCATTTAAAACTTTCTAAAATCATGCATGCAAAGGTGGGCAGCCAAGGTGAGTTGGCAAGAGTTACATTGGAAACCACCTTAAAATCTAGGAATGGACTCCAATTTTGGAAATTTTGGTGGGAGTGGGTTTATGAAACCAATTTTAATATTATTGAAATTTTTTGGCATGCATTTTTGGAGGTTTCTTCCCATATTAGTCATGAATTTTTGCTGGAAAAGTTTTTGGAGCTTGTTTTTGAAGATTACAAGCAATTTGGTTTATGTTTTGGTAGCCATTCTTGGCTAGAATTGGAAGGTTGTTGTTGCAGGAGTAGTTCTTTTCTTGGGAGGGATGTGGACATTGTTATTGTGGGTTTATGGCTGGTTTGAAATTTTTTGAACAACAACAAGAAATTTTGAAGATTGCAAGTTCATTACTTAAGTGGTTCTCAATTGAAGATTGCAGGTTTAAGGGGTTGATGCTACAAGAAGTTTAGGTGGATTGAAAAGTTCTAATTTGTGGCTATTATTTGTTGTTGTATCAGACATCCATATCTTATTTTTGGGGTTTTTCAACATCCCATATGGCTATATATGATGTATTTTCATTTTGGAAATGATTTCCATGTAATATGGATAAAAGTTGAATAGTTAATGAATCAAACCTCTTGCAAATTTTTGAAACAATTTCTTGTAATTCCTTTGTCTTAATTTGTGTTGTTGGAGTTTGTATTTGAGGGATTGGTTAGTTTGTTCATTAGTGGTATGAGATCATGGTGAGTCTCCTTCATCAATAGGGAAAATTAATGAGAATTTTGACCAAAATTTGACCACTAAATTAAAAAATATATTTTTATTTCCAATAGTAATTTACAAATTTAACTAACCCTTACTAGGTTTTTATAAGATTTTCAAATATGTAAAAAATTCAAAAAAATTCAAAAATTATGGCCTATAGAGTAAATTAATGAAAAAACATAAAATCACAATAAATTTAGAAAATGTACCTTCAAAGCCTGAATTTTTTTTCAAGAACTTACCTATGGGATACCTCAAAACCCAAAAAAAAGATAAAAATTCATACTAGTTTGGAAGATATGGTCGAAACAAGAATGATGGCCCAAATTGTAGCTTTGATACCAATTGTTATGATATTTCTTGGAAATATTTGTAAAAAATTAGAATTGTAGTAGACCACTTCAAGGGGGTGACCTCCAATAATCAAATAATAACATATGAATTCAATATTGTATGATCTAATGATATGGGAGAGATTTATCTTCCTTATTTATAAGTTAAACTATGTAGGGACATACCCCTTCATCCTAATTAAGGGGTATTAATGTATTGAATAATATTTATGTTAGAATTAAGCATGCCACAAGTGCTTATCCTTAGAAATATTTAACATATACTTAGGATTATATCATATCAGGATCATAACGAAGCACCATGAACCTGTATAGAGGGAAATCCCATAAGATAAAGGACAAAAGAGTCAACCTACCAGCAAAGGATAACCACCTGAAGGTCCAATAATTTTTTGACCAAAAATTCTCCATGATCTTCTACCATTGACTCTTCTTCAAGCCACCAACACATAGGGGGGTACCCAAATAATCTATAGGAAGTCTACTAATATGAAACTGAATAATGTTAGCAATTTTGTTCTCAATCAAAATAGGAGTATTGAAGAAGAAGATACTATACTTTTCCTCGTTAATCTATTGACTAGACATAGCCATGTATATATCCAAAGCTTTCCCAAAGTTAATCGCCTCATCAATTATAACCAGACCCATAAGAGTAGTGTCATCAACAAACTAAAGATGGGATTGAGAATCCAATCTCTGTGCCCAACTACAACCATGAATTGGGCCCATTTCCTTATGGTTGTTTGAAACAAGATCCCAAGACCCTCAACTATTAAGATAAATAGGTAAGGGGATAGTGGATCTCCTTACTTGAGTCTCCGAGAAGCAAAAAAGGTAGGTGAGGGGGAACCATTAACCAGAGCACAAAAAGAGGAAGAGGTCACACAATTCAGGACCCAAGGGACCCATTCTAAATGGAATCCAAAAACTAATAAAAAATGTTGGAGGAAAGACCACTTGACCCTATCATAGGCTTTAGACATATCCAATTTAATGAACATTTCATTCTCCTTGGAAAAGGACATGGAAAAAATAGCCTCAACTGCCACCACTATTCCATCAACAATTTTCCCCCCTTTGACAAAGCTTCCCTATTCTAAGGAAATTAAGGGATCCAAACAAATCTTCAGTCTTTCAACAATTAGCTTAGTGATAATCTTGAAGGTCACATTACACAACACAATAGGCTGAAAATAATTTAAAGAGTTGGCACCCTCTTTTTATGAATTAAAGCAATAAATGTGGAATTTATGGCCTTGAGCATCTACTTGTTAGTATGATATTCTCAAATAACTTTTAACAAATCAAATTCGAGGGTAACCCAAAACTCTTGAAAAAGCTCTATGGGGAAAATGTCGGGTCTAGGGGCCTTACCTTTCTTCACCTGAAACGCAATATTTTAAAGCTCCTCCAAAGAGATAGGTGCAATAAGGGAGTTATTCATCCCATCTGATACATATCTATGGAATACAACCCAAGACAACGTTCTCATCATATAGAGCATGTGAACCATTCTCTATGAAAAGAGAAGAGTAAAACATGACCACCTCCTCAGTAATAGCTTGATACAACTTTAAATAATTCCCTTGGGTTAATGTAAGAGAGGCAATAATATTCCCACTTCTATGCTCCATATTATATTATGAAAAAGGTGATATTTCCCCTTCCTGAAGCCAATCAATATAATATTTTTGCTTCCAAAAAGTCTCCTCCCATAGCTCCCATTTGAAAAGTTCCCTAGAGAATTTGGTTTCTTCTTTAAGCAACTCCACTGTCATTCCCTCTTCCTTAATTTTGAATGTGATACTATCAAGATGTTCTTGCACTTGTTTCTTCATAAGGAAAATATTACCAAAAGTGGTTCTATTCCATTTCTTGAGCTTGTATTTTACAAATTGGAGTCTCTTGAAAAAGGAGAACATTGTAGTGTCAAAGGAAAACTTCCCTTCTGAGCACCACTAGTCCACTAGTTGGTACAAATTATGAACATGGAGCCACATAAGTTGCAATTTAAAAGGAGGTTGTTTAGAAAAAGAGAAAAAAGAGGAAGAGAACTTGATTGACCAATGATGTGAAACTTTCCACCCTAGGATTTTAGAGGAACAAGTCTTGTTATTGCCAAGCCAAACATTAGAAATAAGGAACCTATCAAGTCTCTCAGAAATAGACCCCTCCCCACACCTTCTATTATGCTAGGTGAAAGTTTCATTATTATATTTCACATCCACCAACTTAAGAAATGAGATATTGTCACACATCAAGGAGGAAGAAGGCCCCAAATAGTTAACTCCCTTTGATTTTTCCCCCAAATTTCAAATAGAATTAAAGTCTCCTACCAAAATCCAAATTCAAGAATGATCAAAAGAATGAATAGACCTCATATGAGACTAGAGTAGAGTCTTACTCAAAAAATAATTAGGTGCCTAGGTAAATATTGGTAAGAAAGATAACCACGATTGAATCAAACCAAGACACCAACAAGAAAGCAAATTCCTACTAGCCATCCACCAAAGAGGCATGATCCTACAAGGGTCCCAAAGACAAGCAACACCTCTAGCTAATCCTTGGGAACCAACACACTAGCATAAACCCCTCCTCCAAATTTTGGATGAAGTGTTCATATCTTCTACTAGAAGTTTAGTTTTCCGAATGAACAAAATATCAAGTTTGTGATCATGAATCAAATCCTGAGTAGCCTTTTATTTAGGGACACTACTCAAACTTGTAACATTCTAAGATATCACAATCATTAATGAGAGGAGGAAAAGTGAGTGTCCAGTGTCTTAAAAATCCCAGAATCCACTAAAGACTTCCCATAATCTTCATCTTCTCTACGTCCTTTTTCCTCCCCACCTTACCCATTTTATCAACAATCCCTTTCTTTAAGCTCCTCTGATAGATTCCAAGGAGGGGCAGTGCTTTCCTCTTCCCATCATCCTTAATCCTAGAGTCAATCCCCAAATCAATTATCACCTCAGTATCTATGTTCTCCTGAGGAAGGTCACCCAAGGGGTTAGGAACCAAATCTACCTCTAGATCCCCCACAATATCTTGATCATTAGTATTGGATCCTACATGAATTGAGTAAGCAACAAATCTTCCCTTTGAATCCTCGAGCATGTTTGCCCTTGGAATAAGAATCTAAGGACTATGGCTAGCTTGGTGTATGCCTTTAAAACCTGAGTCCCAAAAGTATGATCATGTTCCATTATGTCTAAATCCTCAATTTTTTCAAGAACATCAAACCTATTAATAGAAGATCCCCTAGGCATGGCTTTATTTTGATGGGTTGACACCTTTTCCTTTGATCAATATTTCATGATTATAGACCCATTTGAATCAAGATCCTCATTTTGAATCGAGGCTTTGCCTTTTGCTTTAGAACTGGTTGCATGCATCTTAAATGGAGGTTATTGGATTTTAGCTCCCAATAGGATAATTCCTTTGCAAGTGTCCATGCTCATGGCAAGAATGAAAAAAAATAGAATGGATTCATAATCTACTGGTCGGATCCAACACATGCTCCCTAATTTTATTTCAAGAGACTCCAACAAAGGATTATTTAAATTAATTTCCACATAAAGATGAGCATTACCGTATGGTCAAGGGTTTGTTGGGACAGACCCATGGGCTTCCCCAAAATAGCAACAATGGAATACAAGATGTCCTTACACCAAAACTCCACTAGAAGCCAAGGCAACCAAATCCAAACAAGAATCTTTGATGGAAGCTCCTTTGCAAGATCAAATCCTATATGTCATGGTTTGATAAAAAGCCCCATCTAATTACGAAAATATGAGCCACCTTCAAAGACCATATTCCAATTTGCTAGTTGGGAAAAAACCACAAAGAAAAATTCATTTGCTCCTAGGATAATTTACATATCCCCTTCTAGATTCCAATTATTACGGGCCCAGGCCTCCAAAAAAGGTAGAGAGATGTAGACTCCCATGAATTTACAAATTGGTGTGTGATTTTATAAATACTTCATATCATTAGCCATGACATCTAGATTAATCAACACCATTGGGTTCAATATTTGCTTCTTTCCAAACACCCATTGGGTTTTGAGTGCAACCCCTCAAATTGATTATTCTTGGATTCCTCTGCCACATGTAAAAGGAAATTAATTGCATCCTCATGTCTAGATGATGAGGAATCCCCACCAACAATATCATCCTTCAATAAAATCAAATAAGGGTCCCTCAAACCCCTAGAAGATTCCATGCATCCTTCCACAAGTTAGATCTCCACAAAGCACTAAGAAATTATTTAAACAAAACACAAAATGAAAAAAAAAACCCAAAATGCAACCTTGGGTGGCTTGCTCACAACAACACCCACCATCGCAGTGATCCCCACCCCACATCTTACCTCCACATAGCAAAGAGAGGTGATACGACATCCACAAACTAATTCATAAGCATGCAAGCTTGTGCTTAGGCCATTGCCAAACCCCTCCCTGCAGCCATTTGCCAACTACTGACAATTGTCACTATATCATATCGATAAGGCGATGATGGATTGCTTGATCCTTGATGGTGCCACAACTTGCTTTTCAGTGATGGGCAATGATGGGTCACTTGCTCTCCAGTGATGGGGCTTGCTCTCGATGAAGGGTGGCATCTCCCTATGGCGACATCTCCTCACTCCGACCAACATCTCCTAATGCCAGTAGTTAATCAAAGGATCAGGCCTTCCTGGTACCGTCTCACCATAGCCCCATACCATTCCACCATCTTCGATAAAATTATTTTAGTTTGTCCACATTATTTTTTAATTTTTATTTGAAGAGCTATTTTACTTTTGTATGTAACTTTTAATTTTACTTTTCAAAAACCTATCATTCATTATTTGGTATTTTTACTTTGAAAAATGTAGTAAATATCACATAATTATATTTTATTTTTAATAGTTTCATTTGCAAGCACTTATTAGTAAATATATATATTTTTAGGTGGACTTTCAAGTCCACAAAATTATTTGCAAACCATTTTCAAGTTGTCAATAAATGATTTTTAGGTTGTCAAACCTCATCTAACACATTGATAACTACATGGTGATTAAAGATAGTTGCATGTATCTCTCATGGATGAGATATTATTCTTATGATAGTATTGACATGAACCACATTAGAAAGTAACAAAGTCCTCAAATTTGAAGTATGTAAGGAAGCTACATGTTAAAGTGTGAGTTGTCGTTCATATTCATAATACACTATGTTATGTGGGATGTTGCTAACCATTACTTTCCAACATAATTGTGTGGATTGATTTGCATAACATCCAATAATCTTCTTCACGATTTCTATGAAATTATTTGATAGGGAGCTCACTCATGAATGTGTTACACCCCGTCTCTTAGTTACTGGGTTACTTTTACCTTGTGAGTAAATATGATGATAAATGTAAATTGGAACTTTGATATGCTCCATAGGTGAATGAAATATTAAATATGCATTAAGATGTTATTGCATTTGAAGGTATGATTATGCTTTAATACTGATGGAAATGTGATGTATGAATATGTATTGTGATATGAATACTTTAATTCTTTGACGGTGCAAATGATTTATGATGCAAATATATTTCATGTGAACGACTAACTACCTTTGTGTTGCACTAAGTTGGATGCGAGAAGGATTCAAGCCCTTACGTATGAGAGGGGGAGTATCACTCAAGAGAGGATCTTGGTCCGGTAACCCTTAATTGAGCCTAACTAAGCATACACACACTCACACCTTAGTTTGATCAAGTCAAGTCAAGTTATATTGGGATTTGGTAAGTAAACCTTGGTTGAAGCCTTGGATAAATTGGGAATATTGTTTGGTCATCTTTGATTGATTATGGTTTTGGTTTTGGTCTTTGATTCTATGATTGTTTCTTTGGTTGAATCGTGTGTTTGAATCTTTGTATTGAGTTTGTGTTCTTCTTCGTGTATTTATGTAAAACGATGATTAAATATATAAAATGTATACGTGTGTGTGTGGATAAAAACAATAACTCATGCAAAATGAATGTATATGTGCATGCCTATATAAAAGTAGGAATACTTATGCGTATCCATGCATAGAAACATCGTATGCATCAAAATATCGATTGGACATATATCACGTATACATATATGTATATATATACATTTGGTATATAATTGTTGATCGATGAATAGGTGGTATATATTTATTAATTGGAAATTAATGCATTTGATAATTGTGAGAATATATATATATATATAATGATAATTGTTTTAGATATATTTAAAGCACATGTATAGTGCTGGAGTTGGTATTGAATAAAGCGCATAAAGAAGGTATATTATGCAGTGCATAGGATATAGTCAACATTGCCATGAAAAATGAAATAGCAAAGCCAATCATGTAAGAGGGTAAGGTAGCACATGTGCATAGCGTTGCCTCATATGTGAATGTATTGCTGGGTATAAAATCTGCACTTGAAACAAAGAAAGACCAGGTCAAGGGTTGTGCATAATAAGAGGCATAAAGTGAAACATTAGCAAAGGTAATAAATGTAATTTTAAACACTTGGAAGAAGTCTTTGTTGCGCTATCATTGAGGCACTAAAAGGTGAATATATGGCGCTAAACCTATAGCTTTTGGGAGAAAAAATGGAGTCTTAAACCTGTAGATATGCGTAAACTCAATCAATGATAAGTTGGCAACAATATAGAGGGGTAGTAGACTTTTCAAACCAAGTAGGAAACCTACTTAAAATCTTGTTGTTTATTTGACTTAGTAAAAGAGTCTTGTTGTCTCTTGAAACAAGTTGACTCAGCCATTTGAAAGGTGAGGATTGTTATGTGTTACGAAACTGTAAGTTAGATCTCAGTCATTGCATGGGAGTAGAAAGGTGGTAGGATAGTTAGCTTGTTTGTAGCCTTTGGTTGCTCACATTTTAGTACATATAGAGGTGCTCTTTCTACCATTTGCTACACTTTTCATTCTAATTACTCTATTGTTATTCTGATGCATTTTTTGTGCAAAGTGAGTTGAGAGCTTGAGAGTTAGTGAGTTTTTTTTTGCATTAGTATTTATTGAGAGATTTGGTAAGAGGCTAGAAGTGGGAATTGAGTTGAACTTAGACCTGAAGAAGTAAGCAGGCTTGTGGCATTGAGCAAGTAAGGAAGATTTATTAGTCGAAGCTTATATACAAGCATGTTGATTTTTATTCCTTTGTTACTTATATTGGAAAGGTTAATTATTTATGTTTGCAAAGTTGGAAATGAATGATTTAAAAGTGTGTTGTAATGCTTGGTTATGCTTGCATGTTCTTAGTTGTTTCTTACTTTGGTGGAACCTATCTATTAGGTTAATACTTTTATATACCCTATATGGGAATTCATATGATGGTGTTTCTATTTAAACTATATGAAGTTTGTTTATACTTGATTGATTACTCATACCTCCTTGAAAGTAGGAAGGGAGTCTTATCCATAGGGTTAGGGTATAAACTTGAGATTATATTAATATTCAACGATAGGGTTGAGAAATGTATTTTTTGGTTATGCTATTTTCTTATTTTGATTTAGAGTCTATTCCTATTCATGTAATTCTAAAAGAGGACTCACGTTTTGGTAAGCCAAAACCGTATTGTGAAAGGACTATGGGTGTAGATGCACCAACCGCTCACAAGTTGATAATGTCATCTAGGTTATATACAAATGTAGTAAACATGTGAATATTTGAGGTATTTTGAAAGAGAAGTTTTATGACTGGTTCATGATCACTTGATCGTTACTTTACTTTTGATTGAAACCCTAGGTTGAGAATAACCTATTTGGTTGGGATTAACCTATATGATCTGATTGATCATTTGTTTGTTGATTATATCTTTGATTGAAGTCATTTATTGTTGAAGATTATAATTTTGGTTTAGGTCATTTATTGATGAGATTATACTTTTGATGTGAGTCATTTATTGTTGAGATTACACTCTTGAATGGAGAATTTTATTTTTGAGATTGTACTTTTGAAGTAGAGTCATTTAATGTTGTGACATTATGTTTATCCATGTGGATAAATTGGTTATTCTTGGGGTTAGGATAATCCATGGGAAAGGGGACAACCTATGTATTTTAAGATACTTAGTAGCAATGCCAATTAAATATGAGTTAGTAGAAAGGTTATTCTTGGGGTTAGGATAATCCATGGGAAAGGGGATAACCTTTGAATAGAATACTAATGGTCAAAATCAAATTGAGCAATTAAGGTGGTGAAATAGACGACCCTCACTCGAAGTGTGTAAGTAGCCATTGTTTACACTATCAGTTCACTACATGATCCAATTTACATACTAGGCTGGGTATATCATACATGTAGTTGTAGCCACATTATGGTATCTCTAGATATGTAGGACACATCACTATGCTTAGGAAAGGCTAAATAAAGGATGAGGTTACCATACCAATCTCTTCGTCAAAGGGAGGGCCATCTTACCAACTTTGGTAGATGTGTGGGGGACTGCAACAAGTCCATGGTTGGCAGAAAATCGCTTGAGTGATGCTTCTCCTGATGCAATTGGTAACCAAGATTTGGGAGATGGATATTCTAGACCATTTGTATTTCTAGTTCATGTAAGCTTGTTGAAGCTATGTATATAATCATATATCCATCTATATGGAAATTGTAAATGTGAAATGTTATCTTGAATATATGAAAAGTGAAATCATACTTGTATTGATGAAATGATTCTTTGATTATGCAATGGAAAAGTTTGGAAAGGTTATGTTTCAAATGGTGCATTTATTATTGAAAAGAAAAGACAAATTTTATTGCTCATAATGTTAGATGCATAAACTATTCACTTGTGGGTAAATCATAGAAAAATTATTGGGTATAACAATGGGAATGTTATAAAATGACCCTTATCTATATAAGATGCTATCAATTGATGGGGCATACAACCATACTTTCTTGGAGAACCCTACTCCTGCATGGAATAAATATTTGAGGAATAAGCAAATGAGAAGAGATCCCATTCTTGATTATATCACTTTGTATATGTGTGTTGGTAGTGTTTGTTTAATTGATCTATTCATAAATCACACCACTAATATTTATAGAGCATACAACCAAATATTAAGTGTGGAGAGTGCTTTGATCCATTTAGTAGAAAGGAGAAGTGGCATTGTTGTTGGGGGAATGCCACTGTAGCAAGGTGTGGTGATAGAGAGTGCTTTGGTACAAAGGAGGATGCAATGGAAAATCAAAGCACAAAGAAATTTTCAATGTCACTAATGAAGTTGTAGAGCAAGTGGTAATTTAGTGTCTTTATCTATTAAGATGGTCTTTCCAACTATCATCATTACTACAACAACTCACTATATATATTTTTACATGTGTACTGTCCCATATAAGAGTTATTTGAGCCACTTTAGGTAATTTGATTACAATAAGCATTACCTAGTTCCACTTTGAATGTATATTTTATTGATTTTTTAGATAATAAAGATAAATAATTTAAATCTCTAGTTAAATTAGGTATTCTAGGTATTCATCAACTAATTTCTTCTATTCATTCAAGTCCTCCAATCTTCTTTGATGTTCCTTCAACTCCTTCTAATCCTTCTTAATATTCATTCAATTATTTTTAATCTTTTTACGCTGAGAGGCATCCTACCATGGAGCCTCCAGTTTGTGTAAACAAAAACTAATCATGTTGAAAATAACATGCAGGTGGCAGTAGTCCTTACGCCAAGAGGCATCCTACAGTGGGAGCCTCTAGTCTGTGTAAACAAAAACTAATCATGTTGAAAATGATGTGTAGGTGGTAGTAGTCCTTAACAAGAAACTAACGTTGAGGCGTTTGGTCTGCAATGGAAGACTAGATGAGGAGGCATGAAGATAACGCCAAAGATTATAAAGATAAGTCCTTGATAGGCGTGTAGTGCATGTTATGCAATTTATGTTACATATTTTTGCCATCCATATGAGTCACCTATAGCTTTCTACACAGGTTAGACTTTGGTTTTGTTTGTTTAAATTGGATTTAGTTTTAAAATAGTTCAATCGTGTTTGAAACTGGTTTTGTCTATTGCAGTAAAAGGAGAACAATAAAAGGAGAACAAAGATCCAGTGATTGAAGCAATCTCTGTCACAAATTCTATCAAGCATATTAATCATACGGTATGTTCCAATCCCCTTAACCTGAATAGGATTCCTCACCTTCTGCTCTTTTGACGTGATATTGCAAATGCATCGTCTTCATAGATTTTTTTGCTCTGAAAGCTTTCTCTTAACTTAGCTTAGCATGAGTAGGAATGCACCGTCTTTACTATTGGTTTGATTTTCTGAAAGTTGACTATTGATTTGATGTTTTGAAAATACACAAAACGGTCGAGACATGCATTACACTATCACAAAAAAAGGTGTAGATATCTCGACTCCAAATGTATGTAGAACTATTGCACTTTAGACAATATAAAATTCCTACTATGTGGTAGAATTTTGATGTCTGAATTTATATATGCTGTGTGTAATGCGCAATCTTTCTCTCAAATTGTAAACAATAAAAATGATCCCCATTTTAAATTGTAAATCTTCTCTTACAGACAAGGTAAATTCTATTTTGCTCTTGGCACCAAACAATTGGGTTCTTAAAATTTAAACTATCACTGTTTTATGGGTAGATTTAAAGACACTTATTAAGATGGATATTTATAGGGGCTGAGATGTAAATTGCTTCAAAGTGATATGAAACTAAGGGATATAGTGCAACCTATGCCATTCGATTTTTTGAAATTATTTGAATCCATTTCAGAAGGCGCAAAGACAATTCAAATCAGGTGATTCATGATTTGGCCATTCTAGATGTAAACATTGAAGTTAGTTTATATTTTGATAAGGATCCTAGATTTTTTATGACAATGGTATAGTACATCTTTTTTGGGAACAAAGATCCTCTTCGTCAAAGCTTTCAAGCGAAGCACAATCAGTGGCCTTGGATACAATGAAATAACTGGGAAATGTTCATTGGGCTGCAATTTTGCTTTTAGTAATAACTAATGTTCTAGAAAGATTTGACAAGATTTCTACAAATGATACAAACTGCTTGGACCTTCTAAAAACAATAATTAGACTTCCTCATTTACATACATGTTTCTTTTGTTTGACAATATATAGACTACTTTTTAGAGCTATGACTAATTATTAACTGACATAGATTCCTGATTTAAATGTGGTATGCATACCAAAATAATTGCATCAGTGCTGACTCATGAATGATATATGTATTAAAACAATCATAAAATTATCTCCAAGTTTTTTGTATTTTATATTCTATTCTTCTTCTATCACAAGGAGTGGATATTATGCTGACTCTTATGATGATCATGAATTGATTTTTGAGGCTTCCCGGTGCCACATGGGATCCATACCTGGGCCACTTCTCTATATTTTGCATCTCCATAGATTGATGACATACACATCATTTGGTGAGCAAAAGACATTTTAAAATCTTTCCATAAATTCTTTGTTGAGGAAGGGATATTGGTTTTTGAAAATATGACATTTTGTATTAGTTTTGTATACAATAAGATACTTCTCTCAAAACTAGAATTGAAAAACAAAAATCTAATTTTGTTAATTGTCAAAGGGACATTCTTCTTCTACGAAGAAGGCATTTATTGGATTGATTTTTCTATTATTTGTGCTAATTATTTTTTATAGTGACCAAATTTAAAGGAATGCATGGAGAGACAATCCCAATTTTAAAAGAATACATGTAGAGATTTTTAAATTTTTTTCATTAACTATATCTTAAAAGAATATTTTTTAAGTTAAATAGATCTATTTTACATATGAAATTGACTATACAATTAAGCTAATTATTTTTTTAGATTCTATTTATTTTTTGTTTGCACACAAATCATTTTATATTCCAAAATTAAATTAGATTATAATTTTCTAAATTAAACTAATTGAATTCTAATCATGAATAAATAATTAAAAACATTACAACAATTCATATTAAGTTAAATAAAAAGAAAATACTAAAAACAAAAGTAATTACTAAAAAGAAACTAGAGTTATGGAAAAGGAAAAAATCACCTATAAAGAATTATTCTATTTTCTTTCTTTTTATTTTTCTTTTCTCAAATACATATTTTTTAAATTTTTCATTAAAAATATCTTAGAAGAATATATATATATATATATATATATATTAAATTAAATAGATCTATTTTACATATGAAATTGACTATACAATTTTTAGATATAATAAATATAATTATTCAAAGTTATGATTGCCTTCTCTCATTGCAAATATTTTTTAAATGAAAAAAGAATATACATTATTTTAAATAAACTTGTTTTATCAATTTATTTCTTAAAGATCAATTTAATTAATATAATATAGTTGAAATATTTTATTTATCAAAGATTATTTCAATAATATAATAATATTTATTATAAATTTTGAATTCATCTCTATTATCAAGTAAGTAATGAATATATATAATTAGACTATACGTCAATATAATTTTAAGTTTTGTGGATATAAAATTTGGTAAGTATATTTAAGCAAAGATTTTGAAAGGGTGTTATAATCTTTAATAAAGTCAGTATAGACAAAAGCAAAAATTAACAAAAGTCTAATCAAAAGACAATTAGAAAATAATAAATTCTAATAAAAACAATTGAAAAATAATTAAAGGACATATAAAGAGGCATTAGGCTTACATGTAACTAAATCATTAAGACTTTATGCAACATCCCAATCCTCTTCTACATTTTTCTTTTCAATAACTAATTTCAAAATCATTCAAGCATTTCACAAATTAATCTAATAGGGGAAATAATCAAACACTTGACCGTCTTCCAAGGATAATGATAGAATTTGTTGATTTAATACCCAATATTTATGATAATATTAGCACTAATAGTTATGAATTTAAAGTTGTTAGTTTTGATTTTAGTACTCATAATTGAATGAAATATACTTCTTAGATCTAAAAAGCAATGAATAATGTGATGCCACATTAATAGACTTTAGGTTAGGATTAGGGTTCAATTAGGGTTAGAGTTAAGACTAGGTTGGGGTTTAATTAGGGTTAGGAGCTTAGGGTTTTACTTACATGGTTATAGTTAGAGTTAGGGTTTAATTATAGTTAGGTTTGAATTCACATTCAATCAGGGTTAGGGTTCAACTAGACTTAGGATTATGATTATTTTAATTCTAACTTCATCAAAATTATAGTTAGAGTTAGAATTAAGGTTCGCTAGGGTAAGAGTGAAGCTTAAGGTTAGGATTAGAATTAGAGTTATATAAGTGGAGTTAAAATAATAGTTATAACTATAGTTAGTGCTAGGGGTAAAGTAAAATCTAAAATTAGGGTTATGTTTAGTATCAAGGTCATAATAAACTTAGAATTAGAATTAAGGTTACAATAAGCGCTAAAATTAGGGCTACTTATGGTTAAGGACTGTGTTGGTGTTACAATTAGGGCTAGGGTTCAATTGGGGTTAGGGCTATAGTTTAAGTATGGTTGAGATTCAATAAGGATTATAGTTAGGCTTGGGGTCGGGATATAATTAGGGTTAGGGTCAAGGTTTAATTAGAATTAGAGTTTAATTATGGTTAGGGTTAGGGTTCTACAATAAAGATAGGGTTAAGGTTAGGATTTAATTAGGGCCAATATTAGGGTTTAATTAGGGTGAGGGTTAGTACAAAAAATCTTAGGGTTAAAGTTAGAGTTATGATTGGGGTTCAAAAAGGGTTAGGGTCATGGTTAGGGCTCAATGACAGTTAGGATTAGGGTTCAATTACAATTATGATTCAATTAAGATTCAATTAGATTTAGAGTTCATTTGGCATAAAGGGTTAATGTTAAGGTTAGGATTTAATTAGGGTTTATAGTTAAATTTAGATTTCAATTAAGGTTAGGGTTCAATTAGTGTTAGAGTATAAATAAGGTTAGGATTAGAGTTTAATTCTAGGGTTCTACAGTTCAATTAAGATTATTAGTTATGCTTCATTTATAGTTCAATTTGGGATAGGGTTTCAAAAGGGCTAGGGTTAGGGTTCAATTAGAGATAGGGTTAGGGTTTAATTATGGTTAAGTTTTAATTAAGGTTAGGGTTAGTATTCACTTAGGGTTAGGTTTAGGTTTCAATTAAGGTTCAAGTTGGGTTAGGTTTCTACAATAAAGCCAAGGGTAAGGGTTATGGTTGGGGTTCAACTAGAGTTAGGGTTAGGGTTAAAGTTATCATAAGCCTAACCCTAGCCTTACCTTAATCCTAATCCTAATCCTAACCCTTACCATAATTTTATATCTAACTGTAACCCTAACCTTAATCCTAATTGTAACCTTAATCCTAAAACTAACCAAATCCTAACCATAACCCTAACCCTAACTCTATCTATAACCATAAATGTAACCATGATCCTAAACCTAACCTTAATCTTAACCCTAATCCTAATTATAATCCTCATTCTATCTCTAACCCAACCCAAATTCCAATTCTATCAGTAACCCTAACCCTAACCGTAATCCTAGTACTTCTGCTAACCTCAACCCTAATACTAAACCTAACTCTATCCCTAACCCTAATCTCATTACTAGCGTTAACCACAACCCTAATCCTAATTTTATCTCTAACCCTAACCCTAACCTAATATTAACACTATTCCCAACTCTAATTCTAATTGTATGTCTAACCCTAACAATATAACCTTAATCCTAATCATAATCATAATCGTAATCCTAATCATATTCGTAATCCTAAACCTAACCCTAACCCTAACCCTAACCCTAATCTTAATACTAATGCTAACCCAACCCTAATCTCAATTTTAAATCTAACCCTAACCCTATTCCTATCTTAGTACTTTTGCTAACCCAACCCTAATCTCAATTTTAAATCTAACCCTAACCTTGTTCATAATGATAACACTAATCTTGATTGTAACCCTAACCCTAACCCTAATTGGGATGATAACCCCAACCCAAGTTCTAATTCCAACTCTAATCATAATCGTAACCCTAACCCTAATCTTACTTCTAAGTCTAACCCAACCCTAATCCCATTTTTAACACTAACCCTAACCTTCCTATCCCTAATTGTAACCCTAACCCTATTCATAATGATAACACTAATCCTAATCGTAACCCTAATCCTAACCCTTACGCTAACCCTAACCTTAATTCTAACCCTAACAATTTTCTCTTCCATGTCGCGTTGTGAATGCTACTAGCATATATATTTGAGAGATATCCTTCTTGAAACGTCTATTGCACTTTTATGTGACTAATTGATAAAAAAATAGACATTTAAAAAAAGAGATCTCTCAAAAAGTATATATATATATATTTCCTTAAAATACATCCCTTACACCTAATTTTGCTAAATATTTTGGAGGGTATGTTTTCCTACCCATTGGTAACAAAGCTACAACTTCCATTAAAATTTTTGAAAAATTGTTCATTTAAATTTCATCAATTAAGTTGGCCCATAAATCATTAAAAACATTGACTAACCGCCAAATTCATGACCCGCTTTAGGCATCCCGGCAGCGTGACGTAACGGCATTGAATTTATCCGAATTTCAGAGCAATAATACTATTTCTCAACATGAAGTGCTGAATACGGCCCGGCAATAGCAAGCTTGGAATAGGTCAAAGGGGGTTGGTGTTACCGCGTTTTATTTGGTGACCGTTTGGGCAAGCCTTGCAATATAAGTATACAGATGACCCAGCTAAATGTGTCTTCAAAATAGCGCAGTTTAAGTTCTGTTTATCGCAAGATTCAATCGTGCTTTAGGGTTTTGAGGGTTTTAATAGGTACTGCAGAATTTATTCAGATCCACAATGAACAGAACATTGATCTTAGTGTTTGCCGGGGTTGCCTTAGCAGCTTTGATTGTGCAGGTTCGATCTGATGACGTCGTGGCCCTAAATCCCGATACCTTTGAGAATGAAGTGGGCAAAGACAAGGGTGCCCTCGTTGAATTTTACGCACCATGGTCAGTAATTTTCTTTTATGTTTTTAAAATTAACTGTAATCTTAAAATGTTTTGTTGTCCGATCCGATATTTGGAGGAATGCTTGGGTTCGTTTTTAGTTTTTTCTTGGTTTTCTGTGAGATTCGACGAATTGTAAACTAATTTGCCTTCTAATTTAGTTTTTTTGTAAACTTTTTATGCGATTCGTATCTCAGATTCATAGAATCAGCCGCAAAGGTGTTATATGTGTTTCAAACATGAGGGCCTATCGATTTTTTTAAATCTTTTATTCTCTGCATCGACTGTTCTTGATTTGTGTAAGATTCAAATTTCCCAGTCTACAACAAAGTTAGCCGGGGCTTGCGTTAGCCTAGTCCGTTCGGATTGGATTGTGCATTTCAGTTACATACCCGCTTTTTAATTCAATCCAACGTAAATGCAAGCTGCATTCAGCCTGTCACTTGGGGTTGGACACATCATTTCTATGAAAATCAGCCTTGCCCTTGTCCATCGGGATTGGATGCATTAATTCTGCCCTTTGTTCTGTGGAGATGCATCACTATTGCCTGGTAATCCGCCCCATTGCATTTTCTTACTCACGTATTGTTCTTAGAATTTGGAAATTTGAGGTACTTCTAGGCATCCCCTTTTCACTTCCCAGTGGAGCTCTCGCCAGAACATCAATTCTCTCCAAAATCATCCGTGAATTTCACCCAGCCATCCTTGGGTTTGGATGTCACTATATATGTCGTTGAGATCCGGACTTGGCAAGAACGCAGCATGCTGATTTTTGATTCATAATTGGTGAGAAATTTTAGCAAAAATTTAAAACGAAAAATAAAATAAAATCTACAGGATTTGTTTTCAATTGTTTTGTGTAATTTTTCATCAGATTTCTGTTTATTTCTGATTTCTTCAGCAGACTCAGCTCTACTGCCTCGCTTTTCACTTGGAAAATACTTACAAGTTGCCCATACTGGCTGAATCTCAACACTATGGTCAATGCTAATTGCTAACCAATATTTTCTATGATTTTGAAAAAATAAAATAAAATCTATAGGATTTGTTTTCAATTGTTTTGTGTTATTTTTCATCAGATTTCTGTTATTTTTTTCTGATAGCTTCAGCAGGCTCAGCTCTACTCTGTGGCTTTTGACTTGGAAAATATTTACAAGTTGCCCATACTGGCTGAATCTCAACACTATGGTCAATGCTAGCCAATATTTTGTATGACGGCACTTTTTCTCGAGTCTCTAGGTTTGGATGCAGTAATCAACCCAATTTGAACACTTAACATATCATTGGGGGATTTGAAGCTGGTGTTCTGCTGTGAAAGACCATGATATTTTGCCACCTAAGCTCATCCCAGATGACAATTTAAATATAATTTAGTATTTGAATTTAGGTTTTATTTTTGAACATTTTTATGAACTAAACTATTTTTCCAAATGGCAGTTTGGATTTATCTCAAATTTGAAGTTTAACTTTTAATTATGTATGAGTGTAAATTGCACTCTTTCTCAGTCAATACAAAATTTGGTGCTGAAAGATTCCTTATAAACACGACTTTTATGGAATCTGCATAATTCTTACAAAAGAGGTTAAGCTTTATGTGCATCTCATTACTTGTGCAATTTGTTTGCAAAATATTATCATCATGGTGTTAAAAAGAATATCATATCTGCTTTGTTCTATATCCTTGATTTAGTTTTCATTACTACCAAAAATATACCTGGTCCTAAGCAGCTTTTAGTTAATACTGCTTCCAAAACATTTAGGTTATATTGATCTGATCCTGTCAACAACTTCTCTTAAAATGTCTTCACTCTTCCCTGTGTAATCTTTAGCTGGTGAGATTGACGTTTTGAACTCTAACATGAACCTATTATGATTGGTGTTCAAAGCTTTGGTTGCGGAGAAAATTCCAGTTGCCAGAGGTCAGGATGTCATGGTGACCTTAATATTTAAAAAATTACACCTGATAGCAATAAATATTTGCTAGTCTTACCTTCGCCCACCAGGAAAAACAGTTTGTCCTTTAATTTAGGAATTTTGTTGTTTATCTAAACTAAAAACTTTGTATGTCAATCATAAATCTTACAGTTAAAGAGTACAATTTACCTTTGATTTCTATTTTTTGGAATTTTTTTTCTAATAAATATTAAAATGCCAATACTTTAGAGAAGTTTTTTCCTTTTGCAAATTTAATTTGAAAGAATTTTGTAAAAATATCCACACTTTAAATTGAAAATTTTCTTCAAGCCAACCAATTCTTTGTTGAAGGAAAACTGAGATGCTAGAATATCTTTTAATCAATTTTCTGCTGGAAAATATGCGATCAGGTTTGGTGATAGCAAAAGTATTTTTTTTTTTTCAGTTATTTATGAAAAGTGCCAACCACCTTTTCTGCTTTCAGATCTGTTGTCTTTAGCTGTGATTTGAGATATATTGCTTATGGTGTCTGTCAACATGAAACCAAATATGTTTGTTCTATTTCAGGCATTAATCTAGTCCAAGGAAACATAACTTGGAGTATTTTTTTAATGTCACATTCTAAGGTTGTTGTTGAACCCTGGCTATGCTACTGCCTTAGACCTTTTTGCATATGAGCATACATTTCTTTTGCGTGTACTGGTTAGTTTCCTCCCATCAAAGTCCTGTCAACTTTATTTGCAATAGAATGAACCATTTGTTGAGTTTGTACTATTTTGTTGGCAATGTTTTCTTGATTGCTTGAAAGATGAAACAAGAGATATTGCACAGACAAACATTTCACCATTTTGCAAAATTTTCCAAAAATGTGTCTCGAGTTGTTTTTGAAGAATGGTCACTAATGTGTCAAACTGAAGTAAATTGATTGAAATGCTCATTGGATTAAATAATTTATTTTGTCTAGTAGAATGTGAAATAATGTTTTTCTGATGGCAAACCAGATTTACGAAACTGATAATTAGGGGCCTTTGCAAGTGGTGTGCCTTTGAGCAATTGAGAATGTTTCAAGGTTTTTTATACTTTCTTCCATCTTGCATTTGAAACCGAGACATTCTTAGCTAGTTATCTTTATTTGCAAGATTTTCAATTTGGGGAATCTTGTAGTACGAAAACTTGAAAGTTGAAGCTCACAATTTTTTTGATTTAGGGGGAAGTATTTGGATCTATATGAAAAATGATTTTGTTTAACTCAAAGATTAAACACTAGAATGGGGGAAAGTTGTTGGGGGGAGTGATATTAACTAGTATAGAGCCACAAAAATGAAAAATTCTGCCTGGTTATTACTGCCACAAAACTAGCCCCATTGGGTAATTTATTTGGTTGTTCAATTCCAGAAGTGTGCTCATAAAAT
The DNA here is from genome assembly GCA_007258455.2 of Sequoia sempervirens. Classification (NCBI taxonomy): domain Eukaryota; kingdom Viridiplantae; phylum Streptophyta; class Pinopsida; order Cupressales; family Cupressaceae; genus Sequoia; species Sequoia sempervirens. The sequence goes on along the minus strand of VDFB02282706.1, from coordinate 30,230 downwards.
TGACAGTTTGATTTTTAATGTTTCAAGCTCTGTGTTGCCACTCTCACTACCTATGAATTTCTTGCTTCTGTTGAATTTTACATGGGTATTTTAAAATCTAGTATTTGTTTAAAAGAGAGAGACATTAGATTTGCAAATTAGTGAGGTCAAATGTATAATCAAGATAAAGGATTATTCAATATATATTCCTCTCGTTTCCCGGAAACAAACATTAGATTCACCATCTCAAGCAGATTTACTTGCCATCTTTAACTATTTTATTAAAGTTTTGGTTGATATTGATGTGCTCAATGCCCTTGTCTTTAGAAAATACTAAAATTATTCATGTATGGTTCTTTAGCTTGGCCACAGAGATACAGAGTGCACATTTTTCTTATGCTAGTCAAATACTAAACATTTAAATAACATAAAATAAAGCTTTCTAATATTTTATGTTGGGTCCCAAGTCTTAACTTTTCATGGACCAGCTAGGAGTCAAACCTAGGACCTCCCATTAGCTGCTTGGCTGCTCTACCATTGAGCTACGAGCCCTCTTGGTGACTTGTCATCTTTGGTTCAGGTGTAGCTCATTTTCCAACACCCTTGAGCCACTCTCTAGGTTCTTGGGGATCCTAGCTTTGCTTGGCTTTGCTAACTTGGGTTTTGATACCAAGTTAAAATTTTTATGGACCAATTAGGAGTGGAACTTAGTGTTGCGAGGTGTCGCCCTTGGTCTCCTCTTCTTGTGGTAGGCGTGGGCCAGCACGACACTTGGGCTTTGTGACATGTTTTAAACGCCTCCTGTGGATCTTGGATCTTGTATAAATCCAACGGTTGTATTGGGCATTAACAGGTCGATCTTTTGGTGCAATGATAGCCGCTTGTGCAACAATTGGTATCAGAGTTGAGGTCACAGGTTCGAACCCCGCACTTGCGTTGGGGGGGGGGATTGTTGCAAGGTGTCGCCCTTGGTCTCTTGTCATCTTTGGTTTAGGTGTAGCTCATTTTCCAACACCCTTGAGCCACTTTGTAGGTTCTTGGGGATCTTAGCTTGGCTTGGCTTTGCTAACTTGGGTTTTGATACCAAGTTAAAATTTTTGTGGACTAGTTAGGAGTCGAACTTAGTGTTGCAAGGTGTCACCCTTGGTCTCCTCTTCTTGTGGTAGGCGTGGGCCAATGCGACGCTTGGGTTTCGTGACATGGTTTAACCGCCTCCTGTGGATCTTAGATCTTGTATAAATCCAGCGGCTGTATTGGGCATTAACAAGTCAATCTTTTGGTGCAACGACAACCACCTGTGCAACAATTGGTATCAGAGCTGAGGTCACAGGTTCAAATCCTGCACTTGCGTTGGGGGGATTGTTGCAAGGTGTCGCCCTTGGTCTCCTTTTCCTGTGGTAGGTGTGGGCCAGCACGATGCTTGGGCTTCGTGACATGGCATTAACAGGTCGATCTTTTGGTGCAACGGCAGCTGCCTGTGCAACACTTAGGACCTTCCATTTGCTGCTGGGGAGCTCTACCAAGCTACAGTCCCTCTTGGTGACTAGTTCATCTTTGGTTTGGGGGTGGCTCATTTTCCAACCAAAAAGCTATACAGAGTTTTTCTCCAGAAGTTCTCACAAATTCATGAAAAATTATACTCCCTCTTCTTTGTGAATTTGCCCATTAAATGCACACATCAATTGTCTCATGTGTTTTCAATATGGAAATTATTACAAGTATGATATATGTATACAAAAAATATTTGTTTTTAATGAATCTTGTTTACATCATAAAATCATTAAATATTTTGAATTTTCAGATTTTGCATTTTGTTCTTAATTTAGGGTGGAATTCCTTTTTTCCCAAAATCATAATTTTTTACTGATTTAGAATATTTCTGTGCCTGTATTGAAATATTCTGGTGTTTTTCTTTATCTTGAAATATGTGTGAATTTTGATATATCATAATCTCTGAAACCAGCTAAGTATACTTGGTATCAGAAGATTTCTATTTTATGTTTAGTTTTCATTGGGCTTTATGTTATTCTGGAAGGACCTCAATTTCTTTTGTATTATTGATGCGATGACTGAGATTAATTAGAAGTGTTCAAGCTGTTTTCAGTCTAGTGTCTGATACATGTTGCTCTTCTAACTTTTGGTTTTGTTTTTTTTTTATTTCAGGTGTGGACATTGTAAAAAACTTGCACCTGAATATGAGAAACTTGGGGCAAGTTTCAAGAAGGCCAAATCTGTTTTGATAGCAAAGGTGACATAAACTGGTGGATATTCAGACATATGCAGAACAATACACAAGTTTTCATTTTGACAACTTTCTAGACTAATATTTTTGCATGTTTGTTGTTTATCTTTTTTTTTTTCTTAACATTATTTGCAGATTTTGTCTTTTATTATTTTGAAGTCTGTTGTTGAGTGATTATCATTGCAAACTTCTATATTCAGGATACTAATATATTGATTGGTTAATAAGACTCTAATTTTCGTGCATATTTCTCTATGTTTTTCTTTATAAATTCATCTGGTATTTTTGAACCTTTCTGTCTTTTCTATTTTTTGGGGTATGATCTTGTAAAGGACTTTGGTTTGATTTGTGAATATTGCTGTTCTGAATATTTGAGTGGTTAATTTTCAGGCAGAAATAATAACAAATCCACTTAGCGTTGTTTGTGCTCAAGAGTTTTTCATATCTTAAGTTTTCTCTTTTTAGGTTGATTGTGATGAGCATAAAAGCCTATGCTCAAAGTATGGCGTCTCTGGTTTTCCTACTATCAAGTGGTTCCCCAAAGGATCATTGGAGCCAAAAGAGTAAGTGAACAGATTTGTCTCTACATGTACAAATATTGATTGGATTTATAGGGTTATTGAAGAATCAATTTAAAACTTGATTTAGATCCTTTTAACTATTGTGCTTGATTACATGAGAATACAATTCACACGTGACTTTCTGCTTTGTTTCTGCAGCTATAAAGGTGGCCGCACTGCAGAAGAGCTCGCTGAGTTTGTGAATACTGAGGAAGGTATGCTAAAATTAAAAATTTCTAGATTATTTTTCTCTATCATATGTTTATCAACTACTTATGTCCAGTGGCATGGCAAATTGTCAATATGATAGATATGGTTCAGTGTAATGTTTTTTCAAATTGGTAAATCTTTAGTACAATATTATAAACCTTTTGGACCTCCCTAGGCCTTATATATGTGTTTATAGGTTTGTAAGTGTCTTTTTCCTGTGGGAGAAACATGTATTTAATATGCATGTGATTCTGTGACCATTAATTAGATTGGACTTGATTACTTAATCCTACATAAATTAAACAAAAATATCTGAATTTTAGGATTATGGTCACCACTTCAAAGTATTGAGTTCTTCAAAGGCTATAATTAGAAGGGACAGTGTCAAGAACTTTCATGTATTTTAAACGCAATTCTAAGCTTTGCTAAAACAGCATTAAACTATAGTGTAACCCATCCTAGAGAAACCCATTTAACACTTGCTTAAGATGTTCTTACATTGGCTGATACTTCTCAAGTTGTGCAGAATTATTTAAGAAGATTTTGGAAGCAATATAGCCTACTTGACAAAATTCAAGCAAATAACATGAATTGTATGCTGTCTTGTAGCAAACCCTGGACAGCAAGTGGCGAGAATTTTAACCTTTAATGATGTCTTTGATTGGAAAGTCTTTTTCTTAAACTTGTTTTTTTCAGTTTCATCTTAAATATAAGACTTTCATGGCAATTTCAAACTTACTCTTTAAGTTATCATGTAGTTCAAACATCTTGTCTACCTAACATTGTTACATTTCAAAAGACCTCTATTGAATTACTAATTTTTTTATCTTAAATAAAGAGTACTTTTGGTAGACACCGTACATCTCTGTTTTGAGCTTTTACTTTGTGTGCTAATAACTTAGTAAATGTTCACTCCCTTATCCTGCTATAACAACAAAGTTGTTATAGCCTTAACATGTTTGAATCTTATACCAACCAGGGTTGGTAGCTTCTTTTCTTAATTAACTCCTTGTTTTTGTTTCAAAATGAGCGATATGGAGCTGGCTTTTGTTTCTAGCTTTGTACTTCTCCTTTATTGTCAACTTTTCTGATGAATTTGTGGAAGTTTCTGCTGTTGTCATTTGCAGGCTTTATTTAGTCAGAGAGTGAAATTGCCTTTCTTAGAATGTGAATCCTATCGCTGCACTTCGTGAATTTCATATGTGTGCTCATATCACTAACTTTATGTTTACTCACTATTGGGAAATGAAATTTATGCAGGTATTCGTGTGAAAGTGACTACTCCCCCATCTGAGGTAGTCGTGTTATCACCTGAGAACTTTGACTCAGTTGTTCTGGATGAATCAAAAGATGTTCTTGTCGAGTTTTATGCACCATGGTAATCCATTATATATTTGTCCTTGGAGGCTTTTTCATTTGATTATATATATGTATTCAGAAATTGTATGCTATGGTTATATCACTAAAAACTTATGAGAAGGGTTATTGCTTTGAATTTCTTCTATCTGATTTTTGCGATAAATGTTTTTGATCCCTTCTTGTTTGTATTAAAAAGAACACAATATCATGGCTTGCCTTTCTTTTGTCTCTACTATCATCTTATTTTAAGATACTTCTTAAAACTATTCTTTGATTGTGAAGTGTTCATGTTTTGATTGCAGGTGTGGTCATTGCAAAAATCTGGCTCCTGTAAGTGCAAAAATGTGTTACTTATTTTACTAAATAAAGCTATTTATTTCACAATATAAATGGTTGATATAATATCAAAAGAAAATTGGATTGTAAGGAATTGTTTTACTCTCAAGATATTGGATTATTGTTTTCCTAATAACATTTATTACTTTTTGATTGCAGATATATGAAAAGTTTGCTACAGCATACAAACTTGAGAAAGATGTAGTGATTGCAAATATTGATGCTGATAAATACAAGGACCTTGCAGAAAAGTAAGTACCTTGGCAAATTCTCATGCTTCCAGTTATGAGGGTCATTTGTATGTTTGCTTACGTGAACTTTTTTAATTGTTCTGTGATATTTGCGGACAGTAGAACTTTTTTTGTAATGTGGTTGAGAAGTTTGTAGTGGTGTACTGTAAATACTTTCGTGGTTTTACAAAAGTTCTTCTATTTTTGTAGTATCTAACCGGAGCTTAAGGTTAATTATTTTGAGCGAATCATAATGCTTCTATTGTAAAATACAAGGATGACAAAATAATTATAAAGTGGGAATAGAAGAAGCTTGTGTCTTTCAAATAAAGACTGACAAAGAAGAATTTAGAAAAAGGTATATTAACATCATAACATCAGATATAATTACTTTATGGAAATATACACAGTGATCTCTTGTGGATAAACATAACTGTGATAAACACTACCATGATTGCTGTGAAAAATATGACACCACATAATGATATAATATGGAAGGCTCATTCCCAAGATTCATGAATGCTGGTGACAAGACTTACTCTTCATACTGTTTTTGCTTAATTTCATATTTCTTATGCAACTAGTAACAGATCTTTACCACAATGGTGGCAGGTATGGTGTTGGTGGATTTCCAACTTTAAAATTCTTTCCAAAGTCCAATAAGGCCGGTGAAGATTATGATGGTGGTCGTGATTTGGATGACTTTGTTGCTTTTATCAATGAGAGGGCTGGTACAAATCGTGATGGGCAGGGCCGCCTGACATCTCATGTAGGTTACAAACTTTCTTCAACTATATGAGTGTTACTTCCATGCAAGGATTGTTTTATAAAGCATACATTATAAATTTGATTCTTTTTTTTGCTGCTGCAGGCTGGCAAAGTTCCGAGCATGGAGGCTTTGGTAAAAGAATTTTTGGGTGCTGCTGAACATGAGCGCAAGGCTGTCTTGGCAAAATTTGAGGAGGAATCTGAAAAATTGGCTGGTGCTTCTGCGAGGTACTTCTTGAATCACTGAAATCTTCTTGCCGAATTAAAGACAATATATGTGTTTCTATCATTGAGTTTGCTTCTGAAACTTAGAACTTGAAGGAAGCTTAGTAAAACCATGATGCAAAGGTTTGTCAGTTGTTTCTATCAAACTCTATGAATATACACTTAAGCCAATATGTGTTTTCATATCACTCAGTTAATGCTACTGACAACTTATTAAATGGAGGAAGCTTAGTAAAACCATGACACAAAGGTTTACCATTTTATCCATCAAATTCCATAAGTATGGACCTAAGTAATCACACAATTTGTAGTCTTCTGACACTCAAAATCTGCTTTTGTTATTTTTGAACTTTTGGACTCTTGCAATTGTTGTTTGATCAGAAACTGCTTTGGAAGTTGCTTTTGAGCTGATAATCTTGAAATACTTGCCTGCATAAAGTCCATGTGAATGACAAACATGCAGAATTACATTAAGAGCATTGGTTTTGAGAGCACTAGACTTGCTTAAGTGTGATGCAATTTAATACTTTTCCATATGATATATAAGTTATAGACCTTACTTCCGAAATTTGGTAAGTGTAGCAATTCAAAGTTTTTGGAATTGTTTAAAATTGTTCTTGAATGTGTGCTAACCTTACTCCTTGTATGGCTTTATATGCATACTTTTTTTAATAATTAGACTTACTTCCGAAATTTGGTAAGTGTGACAATTCAATGTTTTTGAAATTGTTTAAAATTGTTCTGGAATGCCTGCTAACCTAATTCAGCAGAATGTAACAAGGCGGGCTTTCTCTTTTGCTTATTTTGAAGCTCATTAAAAGTATGATTGCAGTCAAGTGGGTATGGTCATTCTTTCAGAGCTATTTTGATGCAATACCAACTTTCAACATCATCTCTCTCAGGGTACTTCTGACCCAACTCAATTTGGAGATCAAATTAAACAAGCATCCAACAGTTCACTTATCAATTCAACAAAAACCTCAATTTTTCTAGCCATTCATAAGGCTATCAACCACCCATTCCTCAAAATCAGTAAACGACATCATTCTCATATACAAAATGTAACTTAACCAGAAATCAATTGTTTGTACCAAGCCAAATTCACCTTCATAAACTCTGAAACAATCCACAATTCTCAATTTTCATCCAATTTACCATTCTTGACAACTAGCTTTCCAAGGCAAAAGACAACCAAATATACATTCTTTCTCCAAACCTGTTACCAGACCTCAAGACTCTGAAAACCTCATGATTTTGACTGCAACAAATCAGATAAACAGTCATATAATTCAGTCTTGTCATATTTACAAACCCACTCTTCAATATAACTTACTCCCAAGACAAAATAACATCAAATCAGGCATTCTTATCTCCAAACTATCTTCAGTTTTCCAGGCACTGTGAACATCAGAATTTTTGTTGAGATAAACCAGTAGTCATACTTAAAAATACTCATCCTTCAGGATCTTTAACCTTTGCAAACAATCACCACTTTACACATTAATTCATATGGCTCAAACACCCAAAACAACAAACTCGGGTTCAAGACCTTTTCCAAACCATTGTAACAGCTTTGATAACAATATTTAAGCAGTTCCAAACATAATCAATCACTCAATTCACTGTTTGCTCAGAATTCCAAATTTCTTGCATGTAAATGCCAATATCCAACTAGCATTGCAAAACCCCTAAAACGGGTATACCAATCAACATACATTGAATCTTCATGAACCAAAGGCTATTTCAAGGACCCATTTTGATCCATTAACAAATTTCAAAATACAGTATATGGTTGCTTTGGAGAAATTAACGTTATAATAGAGTGTCCTACTGAAACAAGCCCAAAATAGGCAGAAATTGCAAAGCACCTACCATCGAATCATCTCCCCTTCCTGAAATAACTAAAAACAGTCATTCATCAAGATGTAAAACTCACAAATCATCCATTTCTAAAGACAATGTCTCAATATAGCATTATATACAAAACCCTCATTACTTGCCTTTGTAGACCCAATAAAATAGGGGTTTATTGTAAATAGCTTTTGCAAACCTCAAAACTCATTATGAACGCTTCCATCATGCTAAATTAGGTCTGCACAATCCAAATACACTGTCTTCCACTCCCTTCCATCATCATTTCTTCCTGTCACTACTTAGAGGTGTCATTTCCATGTAGAAATCTCAGAAAATCTGAGTGAGCAGCCACAAATACTCTGCATTCTTGCCTTCCCCTGACCTGCCATCACAAACAACAATCAAAACATCCTAGTTTTAACCTACTCCACCGACCTATCCTACCTAATTTGGTGGAGTAGCCATCCTTTGCTTATAAGACTCTCAAAACCCCAATATTCAGGGTTTCTGACCGAACTTCAGTAAATGCACCCAAACAAATGATATACTTGATGGATCCTTTTCTAATTGGCTTTAAATGAAAGCTTACTCTCTGCCCTACTTGGAACAATATGATTTAAAATCTAAAACTACTGTACAGGCCTAATGAATTAATGAAAAACTGAAAGAAACTCTGTAATTGACTGAACAGGGTACTCTTTATTGATGTTAACTTCAAGAATACAAAAGATAATCACTTGCTCGGCCCTTACAAGCTTTAATGGATGTTTCTAAGTCAGTTATATCAACTGTCCCCTCAACTTCAACTACCAACCTTTCCCTTTGCCCTCATGACTATTCATATTCTTGTTTTTTTTTGTGAACTTTTACATTTTTTACATCTTTTTGCATTTTCTTTTTTTCACTTTTGTAAACTTTCTTTTCTTGACCTCCTAGACACCTCTTAAGGGACTCAAATACATTAGACTGACCTTTTTACAATGCCTTTCTTGGTGACATTACAAAATTATACAAAATGCTTATGGAGACACAAAAGCATAAGGTGCTCCTGCACCATATTTGCTATTTTATTCTTGGGAGAAGGTGGATTGGCAAGACCTGAATTGTGCTGAAATACGTATAGTACTTGAAAAAATAGTTATAAAAAGATGTATAAGAATTACAAATGAAACATTGGCAAACTAGTTTTGAACATTTGAATCTTGAAGTGAACATTAACTTGGTGTCAATCCTCTTCTTGCGCCTCCTTAACCCTCTTTCTCTTCATTCTCACTCTCTCACCTTACGCTTGCAGCTTTCGCTCTCACACTCACACTATTAGCTTCTTGTTGAATTGTTTTTGTGAATTAGGAGGATAAGAGGCAGTTTTATAGAGTTTGTGGGGCTTGGGTGGAGCCCATAGGCTGGCCATTAAGGTTCAGCCTTGGGCACAGAGTTCAAAGAAAAAATTGATTTTTTTTTTTTTCCAAATTCCCTTCTGGTCATCTGGCCGGAGGAGACTCTTGGATGTCCTCGAGACAGTCAGGAGACTCATAGGAGTCTCCCAGATGTCTCAGGGATGTCCCAGTGTCCTCAACGTCTCAGCAGCATTTCGGAGATGATGGTGTTGGTGGCAGGGGACATCTACCTAAGTCTTAGAGATGTCCCCGCCCCGTAAACGTGGGGTTTTGTGGGGGGGTGGTGGGGGGGATGTCCCTGTGGAACACTAATTGCAATTGAAAATTAGGTGGATGTTTCATTTTCAGTGGCTAGTTGATTGGAAGATGGAAGGGAAGTTTTCTTTTCTCTGTGGTGATTCAGGATTATCTCTGATTTTTTTGTCATATTTCTTCAATAAATGTTTGACCTACAAAAGATAGCTTCACATTCATGGTTAATCACATCTTAATACCACTAATATTTCTACCTTCGACTAGATAACTTAGGATTCAATTTATTTCTATTTTATCGTATCTTAGTACCACTTTAAAAATTAAAATTAAAACTTAGTGATGTTTAGAGATTTCTACAACCTCGTAGCTTATTTACTGGTTCTATGATTTGATATATACTTAAAACATTCCAAGCGGGTAAAAATATCAGCCCTGAATGATGTGAGATACTTCATCAAAAACCTTTGCATTTTTTATACTTGCTTAAGATACCCTCTGGCTATCACATAGGAGTGAGCAGGGCAGTGTGAAATTATTGAAGGATATTCTTTGTTAGATCCTGAGATATTTTCTATGGTTGGATTTCAGCCAAAGTTACTGATTTGGGCAAATGGGAGTTTGGTACACGGATTCAGCAAAAAATCTGTTTTGGGTTTGTCTTTACAAAAACGTATAAATAGTAAATACCATAAAAATATACATATTTGCAATCCGAAAACAGGAATTTGTATCTGAAAGTGAATAACATGTAGCATCATGTAATAAACAAAACCACCATGAAAATTAAAAATATTACTTCAATGTTAATTAGTCATGATAGGTGTTCATTGTTTAATTTTTAAAATAATAATATCAGCAATCAGTATCATGAGTCTGCAAAAGTATTATCATCATTATTGACATTAGATGATGTAGGTAGCTTAGAAAAGTCACAAGCAGTGCCATTGGCACTCACACTAAAAAGTATGCTCATTATTTATCAACTCCACAAATGCAGCATGTTGGGAAGAGGAATGTTTCACCATGGAATCCTTCTTTAACTTTCATGAAGAATGGAAATACTTTGACCACTGGACTGTACAAAATCAATAAACTATCTCATGACTACATCCTTCACATTAGGGTCAAGGAATATCCTATTAAACACTTGCTTGTACTTGTTTCTAATTTTCAAATCTTTGAATGATGCCAACCCTTGTTGGCACAAAAACAAATGCAGCACTATGGTTTTTGGTAGTCAATGCAAGGACAATAAAATTTAAGGGGGTTGTCAATTTATTTTATTGCTTAATGATAATTGTGTGCAGTTGTTTGAAGAAAGTTTCTTCAAACAGATGCACACAATTATATTGAGCTCATTTTGAATATAATCCATTATATTGACATAGATAAACCTTGTTTAAGAGTCATATGATGGCATCAACTCAATGCCATCATAATCAAGGTTTATCTATGTCAATATAATGGATTATATTCAAAATGAGCTCAATATAATGTGTGTCTCTTGTTTGAAGAAAGTTTTTTAGAATCTTGCTCTTTCTTATTATTATAGTCTTCATCTTCTCAAGCATTGAGTTGATGCCATCATATGCCTCTCTTAAACAAGGTTTATCTATGTCAATAATAATGGATTGTATGTACTAAGAAGATATTCCACATGATCCCACCAATCTCATATAAGATCATTTGCTTCTCTTTTAGTGTTGGATTGCCTCTATATGAATCAAAATGGTTGATGATCATGCTAGAAAGTCTCAAGATGATTGTGTTTAAGGCAAAACTTGTCTCAGTAAACCTATTCAAAAATGTTAAAAAAAGAAGAAGAAGAAAACACACTCAAGATTATTGTTTTTTATTTAAATGAAACATAAAATTTTATATTGTTATGCTTAATTGTAGTAGCTCCAATTTTGAGAATGTTTTGAATATATCCTGCAACATGCTGTTTGGTGTTGAATATTCGGATCTCTTTGGCCTTGGCATACCCATATTTGATCCAATCATTTTTATTGTCAATCTTTTGTAGCATAAGGTTGAGGAAGTGGGCAACACAAGGTGTCTAAAAGATGTGAATAACATTCTCAACCAATAAATCAGCTGCCTAACATTTTTTTGCATTGTTTGTTATGACTTTTGGCATCCTTCTACACATTGGGAAAAGTGGACACTGGTTTCTTTTCATGAATTTCTAACGGGTCTCAATGAATCTTTTACAAGTTTCACCTTCTTTTTCAATAAGGTGCCATGCAACTTCTCATAACTTGGGCCCTTGTACCCTTTTGGAGCCTCATTAAATTTTGTTGCCGTTTCTTGCCAATATAGTGAGTGAACAATCTCTGGGGATTCATTTTGAAATGTCAATTCTAACAGTCCCTTGATCTTTTATATGAAGAGAGTTGTTCTTGAGGTGGGGCCAAAAATGGGCGGCTCTCTATCACAACTTTGGGACTCGATGGGAGAAGGGATGTTTCATTTCTCAAGTTCCTTTGCCAAATGATGACTTGTTCTATAGCTTATTGCTTAAACAACTTGAACAATCTCTGGGGATTCATTTTGAAATGTCATTTCTAACAGTCCCTTGATCTTTTATATGAAGAGAGTTGTTCTTGAGGTGGGGCCAAAAATGGGCGGCTCTCTATCACAACTTTGGGACTCAATGGGAGAAGGGATGTTTCATTTCTCAAGTTCCTTTGCCAAATGATGACTTGTTCTATAGCTTATTGCTTAAACAACTTTCTCCTAATCTGTAAAATATTGTATCATCTGAGATTGTGACAAATGTAAACCATTCTCTTGGGTAAGCTTTGATGCCCATTCCAGCAATGGCACACAAATGAGTTTTCTCCCGATTGTATACAACATATCACATCCATTGCAAACACCAACATATTCCCCAACACCTAGAGCTTGCTTTATCGTTTCAACATACTTCCATAGCAGAAAATTAGGGTCTGTTTTGAAGTGCGGTTAGCACATGGAGCTACAACTGGAAGGCAATAAGTTAGGTAAACAATACATTCCAATCAAATGAAAACAAATAATTATATATGTCCTACTTATTTAGCATTTTAACCATATATTCATTCATAGAATTTTGTAAAATATAAACGAAAAAAAACCAAAAGAATTTCTTTTCCAAAAAATTTCCACTATGATCTTGGCAGCGAATGGGTTCTTGCACCTATGTAGGAATTGCAATCCAACTACTTTGGCACCTTACATGATCACTTTTTAACTCTTTATGTAATGGCAAGCAAGAATTCATGGTTTTTGACTTTTGTCATTTGCATTCACAATGAGGTAAAATGAGTTTGTTTTAGTGTTTCAAATGTTTTAGATGTTACTTTTAGGGTTAGGGCTTTTGTTTTTGGTCATCCCTAGTCAAATTTAAATTCTAAAAATCATTAAAAATAATTGTTTCTTTTTTAGTAGATTTGCCTTGGGTGTGTTTGTTTGTGACAAACTCACAGTCCAAAACACCTGCCTTCACAGAATCCCTGCCCAAGTTGGTCCAGATTCGGGCAATGCCTGGGATGAAATGGTAACGTTGATTTCAAGAGATCTCACATTGTTCCACAACTAGTATACTTTAACACATGTTTTAATGTAATCATACTCGCCCTTTTCAGTTCTGTTTGTCACATTTGGATCATTGGTGACATTTGTATGTTTATATTTATAAATACATATATGTTTCACAAAGAAAGAGTTTCATTCGCCTAGGTGTGATGAGAATGCAAAATGAATATGAAGCATTAAAAGTTGAAGGTAAAGTTAATTCTTAGATTACCTTCAAGTTAGATACCAATTCAGTGTATGAGACCCCACAAGTGGGAGCACATAAGAGGATTACTTACCTTACATGTTGATCAAAGTTGGAACTCCAGAATTTTAATGTTAGAACCAAACTCTTTGAATTGCATGGAATAAGTTACAAATAGAAGTGTTGCAGAAATAAAGAATGGAATCTGGTGTGGCATCTTTTTGAAGTATGCAACAAACTTGAATATTGTTGCCTTGTTTATGACACATCTTTTAGCCATTAGCATGATGCATAATTATTGTTCAGGATAATCTTGCTATTTAGATGAGAAATAATTCAGACTTTGTCTGGTTAGACATGCCCTATTTCAAATGATTCATTAATTCATTAATCTTTTATCTTATTTCTTTTGTTTCTGTGATCTATCTGTACTGTGGTGACTAGTAAGTAGTCTTAATGTTATTGCCACTGGTATTTTTTGTAATCGGTTATAAAAGCAGTGCATCTTCGTAGAATCTAGAGTCATTGGCTCACACCTTTTATAACATTTTGCTCTTATTTTAATGGGAAGCATCGAGTCACTGGCATGATGACAGTTTTATTGTTTAATACCATGCTTACCTGATAGCATCAGATTGTTTTATAGATTTTTTTCCTCTTATTGTGCTTTTCAATAACCTCATATAAATTCCTTTTCAAGTATCAGCATTCTGTATCTTGATCTCATGAATATTAACAATACTTCTAGATATGATGAATCATCTTCTATTGGCTCTCTGATTAATATTTCTTAACATGTCTTTAATAATGGTTGCAGTTTTGCGAAGGTTTATGTGAAGGCTGCAAAAAAGACAATAGAGAAGGGTGTGAACTATGCAAAGAATGAGGTTGATCGACTTGAGCGCATTCTTGAAAAGGTTAGATTTTTTTACACATGATAAGGAAAGCTTTGTTCCCTTGATCAATTAGTTTTCCTCAGGATTCTCTTATTGTTTACTGAAACAAGTCCATTAACAATCATGATGTACCTGTGCAGTCTGTTAGCCCCTCAAAGGCAGATGAGTTCATTGTCAAGAAGAACATCCTATCATCCTTTGCATCGCAGTAGCCAGGGGTTTCAATCACTAACATACTTCAGCTAGCGGAATCATTCAATTGATTAAGCTGTGCTGAATGAGAATACTAGAGATTCATGAGAGTTATTTGAATAGAACAATGGAAGGCAAACAAGTGTCATTCTTCTTTTTAGCATTGTTTCCTTGATAGAAGCCATAAAGGGTACCCCCTGTTGAGGCATTAATAATAATTTGTACACTTGTCTTTTTGCTATCTATGTCAATATTGGGGAATCCATCCAATGATTGCTTCATGATATTGGGATATCTATTTTAAGCTATATCATCAGAATGGCTGAGTAAATGTTTTCTGGCAAAGAGCTATAAATATCCTTATTTCTTACATGGGTAAAATTCAACACAAATGCACTCCCAACAGTAAAAACAGTAAATGGATACTTTCTGTAGATGACCAATAGAGACTTCAGGCAACCTGAATATTATCATCAAGATGGGTGAGTATATGTTTTGTCAATGTGCTATAAATATCCTTATTTTTTACTTGGGTAAAATTCAACACAAATGCACTCCCAACAGTAAATGAATACCTTCTGTGGATGACCAATAGAGACTTAAGGCAACCTGAATTATCATCAAGATAATTAAGCTGCTACGTAATTTTCTTTACTAATATTGAAGTTCTGCTAGAGTTTGATCAATACACAATTGGCGATTAATTGTCAAAGGGTAGTTATATTCTTTAACAAGTTGGTATTTATTATGTATATTTATATTTTTTGTTTGAGTTGTTGACAAACAAAAATTACTTGAGCGATTTTTTTCTAATTCCTATAAAGCTTTTAATTATGAATACATATTATAAGAACATGATTGAAGTATGGGTAGCCTTGAGGACTAATTTTGACATTTGAATCTTCATTTATTTATTTGCACACTAAATTGGGCCTTGCAATCTTAAGCTTCTTTGTTCTAGCCTTAATATGATCTGTATTGATATGTCGGCATGGTTTTAAACTCTTGAAATGAGGGTACATATTATATATGTCATTTGCATGTGTTGATAGGGCAATGTCTATGCAGCCCCACAAAACGGGCTTTATTTTTAATCAATTAATATATACTATCAAATAGTCAAATCAAGCCCATTTTGTGGGCTGCATAGCCAATTCCTGTTGATAGCTGTATTAGGTTTGAACAGTAGTTTACTCCATGAAAATATTGAGAAATGAAAGTTAAGCCGAAATCCTCCTTTGTCTTGAAGATCCCTTACCCACCTCTTCTCTAGATTGAGGTACTGTACCTATTACAATATTGTAAAGGAGTCTTGACTTGCAACCAGCCTTTGTCGGCAAAATGATCACAAAAGAGGTGAATGCTTCAACTTGTTTGTGTTTATGGAGAGGGTCTAGATATGTGATTCACTCCCACATCCCTCCCCTTGCTACACAGCATGGAGTTCTTATGGGTTGTCGGCATGATGGAGGTTTGTGATTTGTCTGAGATTTAGAGACTGATGCTAATGCATCTTATGGTTAAGCCATCTGTTTTGCTGCTTACCATGAGAAAGTTACTATGAGAAAGGTACCTTGGTAATTTGAGTCGTAGGTTTTTCTGTAGTAGATGCAAAATAAAAAAGCCAAATACGAGTTTTTCCAGTTCAAAACGTAGTGAATAGATTTAATATATTATTCTATTTCCAATAGTAAGAGAAGAGTCTCCTTATTATAGGTAATAGGTACATTCAGGTACACTAAACAATACTGAACCATAAAAACATAATTGCGACGTAGCATATTTTTAAAGACAGGAAAGTGTATATATGCTAATACGTGTCAATTATTTGAAGCTTTTTGGCTATGCTAACTAATAAAAACGATTAATGCTTTCCGTAGTTAAATTATTATGATTTTATTTTTCTTTAGTTTGCTGTCTTTTTATAGTATTTTAGATTTTAAATAAATTAAATGTAAGTTTTGTTAATGTGAATAAAATTATTTGCAGAAAGTTTTTTTAATTATAGTATTTTAGTATAATTTTGATTATCATTTTTTTTTCATTGTTTTTTATTTAAGTAGCTTTAATATATTAATACAAATTTGACATAATTATGTTAATAATTATTAATTTTAATTTAGTGGGACATTCTAGCTTAATGGATATATATATATATATATTTGCTTCGTTAGTTGTAATTTCTATTGCCAAACTGTAAATTTTACAATTGTCTGCACTGTAGGAGATTTTAGACACAAAATTGGGGTTGTCACAGTCCCCACCTAGCTTGAAAACACATTATCAAACACCCATACGACCACCAAAAAACTCAACCAGCCTGCTAAGCGACCAGTATTAACTGCGCCATATGCATTGCCAAAAAACTAGAAAGCACTAAAATCACATATGCAGACACCAGAAGACCTAGACCAGATTTGACATAACCAAAACCAGACCAAACCTAACTAGCTTGCTTTTAGAAACCAAAAAAAAACCCAAACAACCACCCTTGCTTGAAGCCATTTGTCTTGGCAAATTGGTCAAATTACATGACCCACTCGAATTCCTTTACCTCAACCAGTCGAAACACTTTATGCAGGAAGCCAATCACCATTGCCACCACCATTCGGTGCTTCACTAGTGTCATCCTCTTTAAATCCAACAGGAATGGGTAGAGTTTCACCACTTCACCTTGAGCTAGGATCGAGTCCATCTCTTGAGGCTGAGGGACGCCTTTGCCAAGAAAGGCCACCTTTAAGGCGTCGTCCAACCCACCCAACAAGCTCTTCTTGAACAACTTCCCCATGAACGCCTTCGCTTCTGCCTTCAAAGTGTGGCTATCCAAGACCGATGCTAAGAAACGAGAAGCGATATGCACATTTGTCTTGAAAAACTCCTCGAGGTGCCCTTTCCTTGAGATCATTTTCACGGCCACCATAGTTAGCGGATCAATGTTTAGCAGAATTCGCTTCAAGCGCTGGCTTGTGATCCTTTTGAACGCATTTTGGCGGTCCTTCGTGTCCAGAGAGATCGGAGTGTCCGACACAAAGCACACCATCGATTCAACTGACATTTCCACCACAAACTTCAATTTTTCCTCCATCCCTAGCTATGCTACAAACATCTACGACAAGAAAGCAGAATGCAATTCTATAAAACCGATCGAGCTTAAAACCCAAATGCAGCCTTGAAATGTTATTAAGTTGTACAACCAATGCCTCGAAGTTACCAGAGGCATGCCCACCATCGTCGATCAAGTGAGTGAACAAAGGGAATGATGCGTTCGTGCCACCCCGACGTGACTTAACCGCCCACACAAGCCACCGAAGTCTTGCCTTACCAAAACTTAAATGTCGGTAATAATTACTGTCCTTTCCATTGGAGAGCATGATGACCATGTGGATTGCCAACGCGGCCGCATAGAAACCTGTCCACCTCATTGCCCATTCGACGCCTTCCACCCCAAGACGAACTTGCCAAATCCAACATGGAAAGTTGCTCGCCCTACCGCCTGCATATCTTGAGGATGGGAGATTAGTCCTCTGCGGTTAATTCCCGAATGAGGATGCCGTCCGCCCCCATATTTGACAATGCATCTGCTTCTATGTTGCCTTCCCTAAGGATGTGGTTAATGATTACCAACTCAAAACCATCGAAGAGTGCCAGTGCAACTTCCAAATTGGCGTTCAATTTCCAATGCCTTAATTGCCTAGTTTTGAGTGCGTTTATGATCAAGGTGGAATCTCCTTCTACCACTAAGTTCTTTATCTTCAGTTCACGGCATAGGCGAAGGCCTAAGATCACCACCTGCATTTCTGCCGCGTTGTTGGTCCCCAACGGGAGAGGCGAGGCTAGCCTTCCAACACATTTGGATTGCCAATCTCTAATAACACATCCTGCTCCAGAAACACTCGGGTTGCCATGGGTAGCTCCATCAAAATTCAATTTCATCCAACCTACCTCCTGGGGATCCCAGGCAACAAATTGTCTTTTCAACTTTGTTATTGCCCCCCCTTCCTCGATATAGGGTGGGAGAAGGAGACCATGCCATAACTTCTGCATCCAACCATCCCAAGGTGTAAATGAGCCATAACTGCTTTTTCTTTTTGACAACCGAGCATTCACCGTTTCCACAATACTTGTTTCTATTTTATTCAATAGAGAGGCTCTAGGCAATGCTTTGTCCTAAAAATGTGTCTATTCCTTTCTTTCCAGAGCTCCCATATGATCATTGATGGGCTTGTAATCCACAATCCCCCGAACAAAGCATTCTTCATGACCATTGGCCAACCCAATAACAGGTCCCTGAGATTGTTTGGCAACACAGTCGTCCATTGAAGCTTGGCGCACAACCAAGACCAACAATGTTTGGCCCACGGGCAACTAATGAACAAATGATCGCACGTTTCTGCCGCCATTTTACACATAACACACCTTGAGGGGCCCAAAAAACCAAGCCAGACAAACCTCTCAGCCGTGTGAACTGTTCCCTATGCAGCAGCCCATGTAAAAATGCTTGCTTTAGGGAGACACTCCGAGTTCTAGCAAAGTGTGATTGGGAGTCGAGGGTTGGGCTTCTCCAATCCCACCAGCACCTTGTAGCCATCCTTTGCATTGTATGACCCATTTGGAGGAGTGTTCCACCTCAGAACATCATTACCTTGTCTTGGATGTATAATTCTGCCTACCATTATCTCCTCATACAAAGCCACCTGTCTAGGGTTCAAGACCAAGTCATTTAACTTTTTCCACTTGTATGGCCTCCGAACAATCACACACTTTGTTGCCCCATACACGTTTGGTTGCTTCTCGTGCCTGATTTAACTTTGCTACTACCTCCAATTTTCGAAACCCCTCCCAGGAGTCTTCCAGAAAAGAGCTTCTCGACCCCCTCTTACCTCCCAAGTCAACTAGCTTAGTATCAGGTGGTGACTACTACAAAGGAAATTCCATATTCTCGAGCCTTTTGGCAGCCTACTTGCCTTGAAAATGCTGTTTTCTTCTTCATCTAGGTATTTGGCCTTCACAATCTTCACCCATTTCAACTCTGGCCTGGAATGGATTGTCCACACTAGTTTTTCCCCTAGAGCTTGATTTTGTAGCATCAGGTTCTTCAAACTTGCACCATCCGCTTCCTTCCTTTCACAAACCTCCTTCCATTTTATCAATGGGAATTTGCATTGGTCCGAGTTCCCTTGCCAAAAGAAATTCCTCATCTCTTGATTGATACCTTTACTTGCGCCCGATGAGAGACGTATATAGGAGAGCATGAAAATTGGGATGGCCGCAATTACTGCTTTCAACATTGTCAGCCTGCTGGCCCATGACAACCATTTGGTTTTCCATGACGCAATCTTGGCACCTATCTTTTCCAACACAGGATCCCAGACTTTCCCAGTTTGCACCCCTTTTGCCAGAGGGAGGCCCAAGTATTTGCACGACAATTTACCTTGCCAAAAGCCTAGTGTGTGCAAAATCTTTACTTCATTGGCAATGTTAGTATTAAAGAAAAAAAATTCAGATTTAGTTTGACTCACCTCCTGGCCGGACACCCTGGCATAATGATCTAGGATATGCTTGAAGCCTTTTGCTTCCTTCACCATAGACTTTCCCAACAACATATTATCATCAGCAAATTGCTGATGAGTGACCTCAGGGACACCACTCGTAATTTGGATCCCTTCCAAACACCCCTCCAGCCTTGCCTTCGTGAAGGTGCGACCCAACGCTTCCGCCATTATAATGAAGAGGAAGGGCGATAGTGGATCCCCTTGCAGTAGCCCTCTAGATACTCCAGAAAATCCTTTTGGCGATCCATTTAGTACTGAAAATCTTAAACATGAGATCCATTCAAAGATCCAGTTTATCCATCCCTTGTCGAAATCAAATGCGTCCATGACCTTGAAGAGGAAGCGTTAGTTTACCTTGTCATATTCCTTTTTGATGTCTAGCTTGATCATCATTGCTTTTCTCTTCATTGCCTGAATTGAATCGCCCCTTGAGCTATTATGACCCCATCAAAAATGGATCTACTAGGCACGAAGCCGGTCTGTTCCTCTGAGATGATCTGGGGTAAAATGCTTTTGACCTTGTTGGCAATTGTTTTGGCTATCACTTTGTAGATTGTGTTGCAGAGAGAAATGGGCCTAAAATCATCCAAGGAATTCGGTTTTTCCTTTTTCGAGATCAGAGCAATGAAGGTGTTATTGATTTCTTTCAAGACTTTTCTTGTGCTTATGAACTCTTCTATTGCCTCTACCATATCATTACCAAGGATATCCCAACACTTTTGAAAAAAGCTATCTAGGAATCCATTAGGGCCTTGGGCCTTATCTGGACTGAGCTGAAATAGGGCCTCCTTGATTTCTTTTTATGAGGATTTGCTTTGTAACCACGAAATTTGTTTGATTGTGATGATTCGCGGAATCCCATTGATAAGCCCCTGCATATCCTGAAAGCTGGAGCCGACTGGTTCGTTGAGAAGGGCCTGGAAGTAGTTCACCGTGGTCTCTCTGATATCTTCAATCTTATCCACCATCCTACCTTCTCTATTCTTGATGCAGGAGATCCTGTTGATTTCCCTCCTGGTTTTTGTCGAGTTATTGAAGAATTTGGTGTTCTTGTTGCCACCTTGTAACCAAGCTTCCCTTGATTTTTTCTGCCAAAATGTTTCTTCTTTGGCAAGAAGCTCTTTTAGCTTGGCTAGTAGTTCTTTTTCTTTGTGGTATCTGTCTAAGTCTATCCCATGCTTAATTACCTCTTCATTTAAGGCTTGTAGGGCTACCTCTGTGTCCCTCTTCTCTTCAAATATGTTCTTTAAGCATTCTTTATTCTAGGTCTTTAGCTACTGTTTGACAAATTTCAATTTTGCCACAAATCTATACATCTTCAACCCCTCAAGGTTGTGACTAGACCACCAAACCTGAACCGACTCTAAAAAATGAGGCTTTCGAAACCATATGTTTTCAAATTTGAAAGGGCAGCGCACAGGGGAGTGTTCCCCAACAATGTCTAAAAGCATTGGGAAGTGATCCAAACTGGGCACGGACAAAATTCTTCCTTCTAGAGAAAAAGGGAAAGATCTCATATCACCTTTGAAGAAGAATCTGTCCAGTTTTTCAGCAATATTAGAGAACCCTGCCCTTCTATTAGTACAAGTGAACATCCCATTGTTTGTTCCCACCTCAAACAATGAGTTGCCCTCTACAAAGTTTTGAAAATCAAATTGAGATTGCATCGTTCTCCTGGTGCCACCCTTTTTGTTAGTCGATCTCAATATGGCATTGAAATTTCCACCCAAGATGACAGTTTCCATCGCAACTTCTTTGCAAAAGTTGCTCAAATACGCCCATAAAACCTTTTTTTGAACACATGGCACTAGACCATAGACATTGATTAGGATGAACATCCCATTGTTTGTTCCCACCTCAAACAACGAGTTGCCCTTTACAAAGTTTTGAAAATCAAATTGAGATTGCATCGTTCTCCTGATGCCACTCTTTTTGTCAGTCGATCTCAATATGGCATTGAAATCTCCACCCAAGATGACGGTTTCCATCGCATCTTTGCAAAAGTTTCTCAAATCCGCCTATAAAACCCTTTTTTGAACACATGGCACTGGACCATAGACATTGATTAGGATGAAATTTAAATTAGAAGCCAAACTTCTTACTCGACATGCCATCCAATGTCTAGCCGAGAAGAGCTCCTCTAGACAAACACTTTGCGAGCACCACAAAGTCAGCAAACCCCCAAAAGCTCCCTCAACAATCACCCCAGTACCATTCCACCCACAATTTTTTGTAGAAGCTGTCTCTATCCACCTCGCTTAGTTTAGTCTCCTAAAGCAGACACAAATCAATCTGAAGGCCAGCTAGCTGATGCCTAATGAGGCATTGTTTGTTAGGGGTGTTCAAGCCCCTAACATTCCAAGTGATGATTTTCATGGCTGTTCAGGAAGGGCATCGCCCTTCCCTACTTTGAGCATTTCCTTTATTTTCAACTGCCCACATGCCTCCCTATCCCATTTCAACTTCTCCTGATTGGGGATCCTGCCACGCCTCTTATTGTTCCCACAGTCCGGGGTTGCCTTGCATGGATCTTTCTGGCTGATTCCCAGCTCCCCCAGCACCGTGGCCCCTTTATCTAATGCCCGAGTTGCAGGTGATCCCAAATTCTCCAAACCATCTTGGCTCTTAACCAACTGATGTGAGTCTTCTTCCCATACCCCCTGCTCCTCCGCATTGTCCAACAAGATTTCCCCTGCCTTAGCAGCCTTAGCAATCTCGGGTAGTTCAAGACCAACCTCCATTAGGGAGTCCCGGTCATCCTCTTTCACATTCGGGACCATAGCTTTCAATGCATCTATGATCTTGGCTTTCAAAATTTGGCGTGCCAAAGCTTCATTTTGCTCCTCTATAGGAACCGCTCTACCCACCTCCGCTTCAGATACCTTTAACTAATCTCCCCCATTGCCACTAGATCTGGCTCAAATTTCCTTTGTCTCCGATGTAGAACCAAGCCCCATTTCCTTGCTCAAACCCGCAACATTACTCCCCAATTTCCCTTCTTCCTGCATTGAGGCGTGTTGCATGGGGGACAGTATGCAGGGACATGGATCTGGTGATCTCCAACCAATGGTGTCTAAGAAGTCATTTTCCGTGTTCATATCCAAAATCAAGGGTTGGGTTAAAGTGCCCCAATTTGTGAATAACTTGATCTCCCTCCATAAATAACTATTTGGTTTGCATTCAATGCAAATTCGCACATATGTGCTCACCCCATCCTTGTTGACTCTCTCCTCTGCACAAATATATTTTCCTAAAGAATCACCAATATTTTCCAGGATTTCCGCTTTCCAGAACTCCAATGGGAGGTTCAATAGCCTATACCACTCCTGAATCCACTCCAACTGGTGTTTCATTGGATCGAATCCCAACTCCAATTTGCAGATGTAAAAGCCAAAGCCATCCATGAGCTAGATACCATTCAAAATTTGATCCCGAATGATCTCTGACGGACAAATCACCACAAAGAAACCATTCGCCAGAACTTTGAATTTCATCTCCGGACCTCAACGACCTTGCCACCGATGAATTAAACTGTCCTAGTTCAAGCTTCTCCCGAACCAACAAACAATCAAACCATGTTTTTCCCAAAAAGAAATGGACGGTTGGAGCAGTTTGGATCCGATCACCAGGGTCGCAACGTTCTCCTTCCTCGCTTGACCTCCTTTTGCCTGCCCTTTCTATCCCACTGGGGAGGCCCAACGCCAACCATTCTTCCTGCTGTGCTTCTTGTCCCCACCATAGCCCAGCCGAACCCATGATCCCCACGACTCCTCACATTTCGATCCAGACTTCTGTCATTACTTTTGTACCAAAGTCGCCCATTCCTACCATGCTCCTATCGAGCATTCCTCCAACCCCTTTTTTAATTTTTGTACTAATAGGACGGTCTTGCGAAATCCCTCTTCTCTAGCCCTCTGCAACATCTTCTCCACCGGGCTTCGCTCCATCCCGTACCTTTGCAAATTTTCAGCTTTCCCCGCTCGCCATCTTAACCCACTTAAGTTTCTTTCATACTTCGATTTAAAAATTTATATTATATAATATACTATTTAGTCATTTATTTTTAAAATAATTTTATTAATTATTTTGTAAATGTTAATATTTTAAAACAAATTTGACATTATATGACACATTAATTTGAGTTTAGTGGGACAAAATGGTTGATTAATTATTTTGTAAATGTTAATATTATAATACAAATCTGACATTATATGACACATTTAAGAACAAAAAAATAGTAATAAATTTGAATTTTAAATTTTAAATTTTAAAAATTGGAGATTAGATAATAAATTTTGGTCAAACCTTATCAATTAGTATTCTTATTAAAACATTTTTTAGTACTTGTTATTATTATCATTATTTAATTTATCTATAATTTACCTATTTGTAGGTCAATTTTTAAATGATAATGCATATACTTGATCAAAGTAAAATTAATTCTTAAAAAGGAAGTAAATTAATAGTTCAAACTTTTTTAGTCAATCATGTTAAATTTTAATATAAAGTTAATGTTTTACATGTTCATTTTAAAGAGATCAAATTTTAATTTAAGGAAAAAGAGTCCGTTTCTAATTGATTTAAAATCAATTTATTGATAACTAACTAAACAAAATTCAACAAAACTTATTGCATTCAAGTACTAATAACATACAAGGAAGAGAGGATTATTGTCCCAAACAAACTATTCGAGTACTGAAACTGTTAGCTTTATTATATGATCAAATGTAATCACTACCATTTAATCTTTAAGGAATTCAGCTAATTGCTAACTACATCACTCATATATCACGTAGCCATTTCTATGCTTTCAATACAGTAAGCTTCCCACATTATCACTTTCAACCCATTAGTTGTTTTTCAATGTTATGTTACATTTCCTTTGTGTTGTACTGCTACTTGAAACATGGATGTAAGTGATCAAGTTTTCAGAGCATAGCAAATGACCTCGTCTCAGTAACAGACAAGTCAAAAAAATGCTATTATTATTTTATATTTCTAGACACGCTGACAGTCACCCCAAAAGTTGATTGCTCTCTATATTTGAAATGTATAAAATGGCATGATCTCTATTTTACACAACCAAAATATACAAATAATATACAAACCATACAAAATACGCAACTCCATTCAGAGGAGATATTTCTCTAGCTTGGAAATAATAGCTCTATCAAGTCACACTCCATTATCTAAGACCTAACCAAATTAGAAGAAAGTTTTTTCACTAAAATTCTCTTGAGGACATCCGTAACCCATAAAATGAGTAAAGACATTGTAAGACAAAACAAGTCTCTAATGGCATACCCTTTCCCAACAGAAGCATTCATAAACTGATCTATGTATTGGATTTCGTTTGTTCTATGGTTGGGAAAAGTTGTTTGATCTGATCATTGAAAATTATGGTTTTTCCCATAACGAATGAATGATATCTGATTTCATTTCAACTCTTCCAATAATCTTAGACACAATTCTCAAAAGTATTGGATCATTTGATGTTTGAATTGTCCATCTCCTTCATTTGTAGTAATTTATCATTTTCATGAATGAATATTAAATGGGTTTTTCCTCCATTTTACATACCACCCCTCGCCTCGCCTCCCCCTCTTTTTACCATTTTAGGATGATATTTCTTATTTTTGTATAGATTATCACTTGCACTTAAAAGAGGTTCAAGGATTATGCAGATAGAAAACTATACGTATGTTAATAGGTTAGAGAGTATGTGCTTGTGTATGGATGCAATGCGCTACAAATTCTAGTTGCATGTGGTTGGATTAAACAATTAATAATAAGTGTTAAATAATGGAATAAAATAAACTTAGACAAATCTAGATTTTTTCTTAAAGAAGTTAATTATTATTTGATTATGAAATATTTGCATACAGATTTAAATCATAAAGCAATGCAAATGAAAAAAGAAACTTGCCATTAAATTGACAAAAAACAATGCAAATGGAAATAGAATGTTCCCATCCAGTTGTCAAATCAATATTTATTTGGATTTTATATGATAAATGAAAATTTGGAGGCTTTTATTTGATATTTTGGAGGCTATTACAATTAAACGATAGTTGGTTTACCATTAAATGGTAGCTAAAACTTGTTTTCCGATGACTCAATAGTGGTTTGTAGGCATGGGACTTGTTTCAATCTCAAATCTCACACCATATGTAGCCTATCGACTAATAATGACATGTGCATTAGATGATCCACATTTTTGGGTCAAGCATTGATGAGTACATTCAACTATTTGCATGGTTAATAACATTCATAACCCAGGCACCATGATGCATTTACGAAGG
Source organism: Sequoia sempervirens (assembly GCA_007258455.2). Lineage (NCBI taxonomy): Eukaryota > Viridiplantae > Streptophyta > Pinopsida > Cupressales > Cupressaceae > Sequoia > Sequoia sempervirens. The sequence continues at coordinate 4,110 of VDFB02282706.1, read as the reverse complement.
GAGCGCTCTACTACTAAGCTAATAGCCGAGTAGGCCTACCTAGTAGGAGGGAAGTCCTATCAAAGGCAATAAAAAACCTCTTGCTCGCTTGCCTCTTTTATGTCTTCCCTACTTTCATTGTTAATTTGAAATCAAAATTAATTCAGTATTTAATTTTTTTTAAAATCATGAACTATATTAAAAATTAAATAATAAATAAGGTTTTATTAATAAAAATAAATAAAATAGTTAAACTTAAATAATGTTTTTACTAAGTATAACATTTTTACCATTTAAAAAAAGAAATTGAGAAATTATTGAAATGATCTCTATTTCAAATGAAATATATTTTTTTTTTAATAAACAAATACAAACACAAAAAATGAACCATCTTCTTGTCTTGACCTAAGATAATGAGCTCACTTATAAACTTCACTCTTACTTACATTATTGTTAAGTTATAAACTTCACTATTGACAAACAACAAAAGACTCCATCTCTTGCAAATGTATCCTTGTGTCACTATCTTTCACAATTGTAATAGCGTATGAGATTGACAATCATTGTTTTTCCTTGAAAATGAAGTAATTTAGTTGCACCTTCCACTATGGCTACCTTGTTACAACTCTCTAGTTGAGAAAACATGAACCAACATAATCATATAATATTGTAAGACAAATTAGTTGCAAAAAAAGAAGAGATAAAATAGATTAATTGAATCACATTCAACAAGACATGGATTTATGTGGTAAAACCCTATCAATGTGTCGAGGAAACATCCATGGTGCAAAGTACCAGTATATTTATTGCTCAAAGGAAAAAATATAATCTTCACATAGTTGCTATTACAAATTGATTTGCCTTTCAAGGCTACAAAGATGTATATTATCTTTCACATAACGACTATGATCAATCTTAGAAAAAAGTAGATTTTACTCTTAAGGAAACAATAATTTTTTTAAAGATAAGATTTTTTCTTTATATTGTTGTTACAATACAATTTCCCTATCATCACCTTTTTGCAAGCCATGAGAAGTCAAAATCCACCTCAATTTTTTTAATAGTATTGGTTTTGTAATCATGTATGCACAATTTTCTTGTGTATGCACTTTCTCAAGAGCTACTACTCCACCTCCATCAATAGTATGCCTTACAAAATGGTATTTAACCATAGTATGTTTGGTTCTATTGTGATAATTTAGAATTGTAGCCAAATGGATAACACTTTGACTATCATAAAATACATTCACCTTGTCCTGCACTTTTCCAAACTCACACTACTGTATTTGACTCCAAATTTGGACGACTGTTAGTTGAAATACCAACAAACTATTGTCGAAATACCGACGAAACACCCATATAAATTTTGTCGCTAGTTTTTCATTGCTTTTTCGACCAACTTTTAAACGTTGAAACCACGACCCAACATCGCTGGTCATCACCACAGAAAATAGAACCAGTGTTCGTCGAAAAATTGATGAAAACTTCATCCATCTAGCGATGAAAAATAACCACAACACAATGCGAACTGCATCTTCAAAAGTGTCAAAATAACATCAAACATTTGTTAACATTTCGACAAACATCTTGCGACAAACTATAAAACTTCTGACAAAATTGCTATACATGCGACGAAAATATCGTCGAACGTGCGACAAAAATATCATTGCATGTATAGCAACTTCGTTGAAAGTTTTATGGTTTGCCAAAAGATGTTCGTTGAAATTGCGACGAATGTTTGATATTTTTTTTTTAAATTTATTCGTTCAAATGTATGCTATTACATACATTTGAACAAATTTTGTAATTCCTATTATTGACCTATTATTCATGCAGATTTTTGTGCTATGTTGTATTTAAGTACATTCATTATTCATTCAAAAATGATGAAAAGGATATAAGAATCATTAGAAGAGTATTTATATGAGAGCTTTATCACAGTTGATGCATGTTCAAACTTCCTTATGATGTGAAGAGCTTTAAGTTGTGCAGGTAAGGAAAGTCAATAAATGAATTAGATTAAAGAATCACTTTTCTAAAAATGAATATTACTAAACTGGGATTGAATTAATTAGCACCTAGGTTGGGAGAATTTACCATCATTTATTTAATGAAAAGCAATTCACATAAGACAAACAGGGAGAATATAATAGCAGGTATTAAGGATTAGTACTCATTGGTGAAGACACCACCCAATATAAGGAAACATAACCTCTTGAAAGGAAGTCATGGCATTTGTGGTATCACAACTTACTAACCCTGACTGTCACATAGATGAATCAAAATCAACAAAATTAGATTATAACATTCTTCCTAGATCACTAACTTTTATAAAATCAATCAATATGTAAGTTTTCTCCAAGGACAGTTAGTTGAACTCAAGATTTAGTATTTTTTTTTTTCATGATTTTCTCTGCTCATAGATAAATAGAACTCATATATGCATGATCCAAGGTAGAAATAAAGACCTTGATTTTAGCTGCCTTAGTAGAAACATCACAATATTTTCCTCGAAGGGCTTGCAATGCTACTTTAAACTCTTTCTCCCGTCCTACCTTTGCCTGCAAGTGAATTATTGGTAATGTAAAATGGATACTATAAATTAAACCCATCAAGTGGAATTGAGCTTTGTTTGGATTAGGTTCCCATAATTTCACTCACTCTTTTAATTGCCTACATATTATAGTGTTTCGAGCTAATAAGCATGTAACATGTCTAAAATCTAATATTTTGCACTGCTCTCTGCTTCTAGAATTACTGCCAATGTACATTAACCACAGAACATGATGAAATTACCAATTGAAAAAGCTACTCACCAACCACCTGGGGGACTCTGGAATAAAGAAGAGACCCAAGACCAAAATAGAACAAGGGATAAGTCCTACAAAGACCATTCATGCTAGATATAAGTGGACCAATGTTGAGTTTCCTCGCATGCAAAAATACAATTTTGATGTATTCATGATACTAAACCTATATATATTGTGATTTTTACTAGACTTCAACCTGGATGGAGAACATTCATTGCTTATTGTGATGTTTTATTTGATGAAAACATGTCAAGTGGTATCTTAATGGATTTTATTACCTATAATAGCAAGTTTGTGCCATGTCACCAACATTCCAAGAAGGTATACTATTAGTATACCAGTAGTTATCGACAACTGTTAGAGGAGTCAACAATGAAACTCAGATTTATAGATAGGAGTACTTTCTTTTGAGCATAATGAAGTGCAATGATGCTTCTTCTAACTTTTAACTGATATAATTCTATCTATTTTAATCATGTTCTTACCTATCTACTGACAAAAGGATAAGGCAGATTAAAGAGTCTGACCTGATTTGTATTTGTGAGTGCTCCTCTCAAGTTCTTGGGAGTTATTTCAGCTATGTAGACAAGAACCTATCCAAGTATTTAAAAATAAGGGAATTAAAAGCAATGCCAAAAAGCAAGCATAATCAACCTTTTTCATACCTCAAAATGCTATATATATGCTATAAAAATGAGTCATGGTTAACTATATTATATAAATACTGACATTGATTCACCCATATATTCAGAGGATAAACATCAGCCCTAAAATATTATATAGAAAGGAGACATACTGTATAGGAAGTAAGGCCAACCCCATATCCCACAAACAATCTTCCAATATCCAGTGGTAATGCAACCTGCACAAGATAAAAATATTGTTTTTACAAACTATTTTTGAGTATCAAAGACAGACCAAATTTATCTTATGCAAAGTAGGAGAAATTGGCTTGGAAAATGAAGGCATTAGGGTATAAAGAATCATTTTTCTACCACCATAGTGAAAAGTTAGCACTTTCTTTCATCTTTGCATATTGGTTTGATGCTTCAAACGATGCATTTCTTATATTGAAAAGTGCATTACCTTATTGAGCTTCTCTTAGTTTTGAGAATAGTTTAATATTCTCTACTTAATAAGAGACCAACCAACATTGTGATTGGAAACTCATTTGGTCACCCACCACCCCTCTCATCACTCTCAATTCCCCATACCCGATCATATAACATTAATCATTCATTCATCCATTAATAACAGCATAACATTCATTCATCCATCACGCATTAATAACATATAACATGCATTCATTAACATATAACAT